>CM061137.1:75843638-75894886 GCA_030789695.1 Scilla litardierei
CTTCGATGGACGCCGCGGCTGGGGGTCCTTTATGTCTAGAAGTGAAGAAGATGCCAGGAACATATTAGAGAACATGGCATCAAACAATGAGCAGTGGTTTGATGAGCGTGCCACGCCCAGATCTGGAGGAATTCATAGAGTCGAGGACGTCGACAAGTTGTCTAGCAAATTCGATTTGCTATCGACCCAGATCTCAGCGCTCATGGTAGGAGCTGGTGGTGCCGTCACCCAACAAGTATTGGCGGTGGAAGCGGAAGTCCAGGGAGACTTCGAGGGTGGTGACATCACACCATCGATGGATCAAGCTAGTGCGCTTTTCTTCAACCCGACGGGTAATGCGCCATATCCACCGAGGACTAGCTCGAATCTGGTTTATTCTCCTAATAACCGGAACCACCCTAATCTGAGTTACCGGGCACCCTATCAGCAACCGCCTCAGCAACAGTAGCAGCTAGTATATCAGCCGCCTAGGCAACAGCAGCAACAGTATCAGCAGCAGTAGTAGCCTCCACAGGTGTACCAGCAGTATCCCCCAAGGAACCAGTAGCCCATGCAGCAGCAGCAGCAGTAGCCATATGGCCAGCAGTGTGTTATCTCCCTGGTTGAGTCCCTCTTAACTCAGTACATTACGAACCAGGAGAAGATCAATTTGAAGCTGGAAATGGGGCAGAGGGCTCTCACCGACCAAGTAACCCAGCTGGGGTTACAGGTGGCGAACCTTCAAAGGTTACAAAATCAATTGCCGGGTCAATCGGAAGTCAACCCGAGGGGGGCGAACCAGACTTTGGCACTAACGCATGATCATGCAAATGTGTCCGATATCGTCTTGAGAAGCGGGACACAAATTCCTACAAGAGTGCCTGCCAAGGAACCGGAAGCACCGTTGGTCGTAGAGCGACCAATTGAAAAAGCCAAAGCCAACGGCGCTTCGTCACCAAAGACTACGACTCCAGAGGGAGTCCCTGAAGAGGAGAAGAAGAAGGTCGAGGAAGGGAGCCTGAGAGTATTTAAGCCCATTGTGCCTTTTCCACAACGACTTGCCCAAGCAAAGATAGATGAAAAATACGGCAAGTTCTTCGCTATGGTCAAGGATTTGAGCTTGCAGATCCCGTTCGTCAAAGCCATAGAGATACTCCCCTCCTACGTAAAATTGTTAAAGGACTTGGTGACAAGGGGTTCGAGAAAGGAAAAGGTCATTCTCACGGTGGAATGTAGCGCTCTCATTCAGAGAGCAAATCCGCCCAAGCTAAAACACCCGGTAAGCTTCTCGATTCCTTGTTCAATTGGGGAAGTGAAGATCCATCGGGCGCTCGTTGATTTAGGAGCGAGCGTCAGTCTAATGCCCCTGTCGCTATACAGGAGAATAGGGATTGGAGACCTGGAGCCCACGGGTATGACCCTTCAACTAGCTGATAGATAGGTCAAATACCCGGTGAGAATTGTAGACGACCTACCTATTAGCGTCGGTGGAGTGCAAGTGCCGGTAGACTTCGTGGTGATGGACATTCCTTAAGACACCCATACACCCATCATCCTTGGACGGCCCTTCATGGCCACCGCTGGCATGCTAATAGATGTGAAGAAGGGGAAGCTTTCCCTTAACGTTGGCGACCAGCAGGTCGAGTTTGACTTGGGGCTATCAATGAAGCATCCTCCAGATGAACATGGTTGCAATATGCTAGACATAGAAGAAGAAAGAGCTGTGAAAGTCGGGGCCTGGGAAATCCTCTCAAGGAATCCCCCCGACAGCTTGGGGACCTGGAAGAACATGTCGGTCTGAAGAAAGCAGATGTTGCTGGGGAAGCGGGTGCATCACATACGATCCCTTCCAGATTCCAGAAAGCTCCTCCGACGAGGAGAAAAGGGAAAGAACCCATGGGGCTTACTGGTGATGAAATCCGAATCTTAAGAAGAGTGGTGGTAGACTCCAATATAAGGGAAAAGCCTTCGGATACCATCAACGGAGGGAGGATCGTCGGGCAAGTCTACTTGTCACTGCCGATGACACCAAAGGCCACCAATTCAGAATCTGAAGGGATGCCAAACTTTGGGCATCACCCCCATCCTCCTTGAAAATCATCTACGGCCATCGAGCAAACGACGTTAAACAAAAGCATATCATGGGAGGCAACCCATGTTCTAAACCCTCATCTTTGTTTTATGATTATTTTTAGCTTTATTTTTCTTATTTTGATAAACAAATCCAGCAACGGGAGCTTTCGTCGAAGGACTTAGGCCATTTTCAGACTTTTGCAGGAAACAAGCCCCCAATCGATCGGTTGATACCTCAACCGATCGGATGGGACGTATCAGAAAGTGGCATATATCTGTTCATCTACGAGCCGGTCGAGTGAAGCAAAATGAGACCGGGTGGCAGATCGTATGAGAACGGATGAATTCTCAGGAAATTTGAGGATTTAATCAACCGATCGGTTGATAGAAGCAGTGGTCGTGTGACTGACCGAGTGAGCTGCATAGAAATCTCGGGAAAATCGTGGAGCGGCCAACCGATCGGTTGAGATATCAACCGATCGGTTCGCCTGTAGCAACTTTTCAACAAGTTTTTCGAATTAATAACCAACCGATCGGGTGAAAACTCACCCGATCGGTTCGACTTAAACCCTATAAATACCCCCGCCTTCACCCGTTCATTTCCCCTCAACCAATTTCGAATTCACATCGTCGTTTCGACTTCCCCACCACTCAACCGGCCTCGTTCTTGCCCCAAACGACCTCCAACCTCCCTCAATCGATCTCTCCACTTCCTATATCTTTCTCTCCATTACTCACACACACACACACTCTCTCTCTCTCTCTCTCTCTCTCTCTCTCTCTCTCTCTCTCTCTCTCTCTCTCTCTCTCTCTCTCTCTCTCTCTCTCTCTTCCATTTAACCCCATCCAAACCCTAATTTTCGCCCGACTTCCCCCAGGTTCGAAAATTTGTTGAAGAGATGTGCCGCGGCTTCACACTCCCACTCATTGCGCTGCGTTGGGTGATCTACGAGTAAGGATCGTCATCTATACTAGGTAACTTCACTCCTTAGCTCCATTTTCAATCTTTCCCTAGTGTTACTATTTTGCTCGATTGCCAGTGTTTGTGTGCATTCATCATATCTTGCATATACTAGCATCACACACTCACATGGCCAAGGATAAAGTAAGTGTAAGGGTATTATGCGTGAGGAGGGGTCATCTCGCAAGAGGCGAAAGACCACACATCCACCACACTCACGCCCTCATCCTGCATAACCCCAACCCCAACCCCAATCCCAACCAATTATCCCAGCTGAGGACCCAATGATGGGCCCGCGTGGCTACCGTTTTTTGAGTCAAGAACAAAAAGATTTTTATCATAGACTCGATGCACAGGGACACCTATCCACAAAATTTGCCCAAGTCCAAACGCTTATCGATCTCGTCTTGTTCACCGAGGTCGAGACTCTCTTCGCCAATTTAGGTTTGATAGCTTTCCTAAACGCCAACGCGGTATCCTACCCCTCCCTCACACTTGAATTTCTATCCTCCCTTATATGTGAGTCGGGGTCGATCGTCGTTTTCTGCGTCCGTAACAAAATCATCCGCACCCAACTGAATACTATTAATAATCGTCTGTAGAATGAATTCCAGTCGCCTGTTTGGTTTTACAGTCGACTGTCTTCTCTTCATCAGTCGCATGTCTTGTATTTCCAGACTTTTCTCAGATTTCCTCAACTTACCCAGCATACGGCCGGTCGCCTGTAGTTGGATTTACAGTCGCATGTTGGCTTAACAGTCGACTGTCTATGCTTCATCAGTCGACTGTCCACGTGGGAAGTTACCGTTATGAATTCTCACCTACCCTCTGTCACTGTGCAGTAGTCGACTGTGAGTTGTTTAACAGTCGACTGTCGCGGGTGTATATTCTATCCGTTGAGTTTTTCTTCACGGATTTCAAAAGGGTTTTTGGTGATTCAGCTTGAAGGGTTTGAGAAACCTATAAAAGAAGCATCTACTGTTCCATTGAGAGGTTGACTCATTTGATTATCTTTTTCTCAAACATTCAAGCTTTCATTTGTTAAAGATCAAAGCTCCCAAAATCCAAAAGCCCTAGAATTCCTATCTTTCCTCTCTTGCTCTTCAACCTAGAACCAAAGATAAATCTTCTAGGCATTTGTTGCAGTCATGAGAAAGGGCTTTCCTATCTTCCAAGAGAGTCTTTCAACTCACAACACACAACACACTTCTCCTTCAAGTTCTACTTCAAGGCATAGGTGATTGTTAGTGTTGCTTAATTTCATATTTCATATTTTTCGTTATTTGATTTACTCTCGGTTTGTGAGAGTGGTTTGCTTGCTCCCAAGTTGTGAGAGTCAAGGTCAATCGAGACTATTTCGATTTCACTTGTAAGGTTGCTACAAGTGGGGTTTTAAGGAAACCTCAAGTTAGGGTTCTAACTTGAGTATCCGATTGTTTACCGGGTGGAAGGGACGTAGGATTTTTGGATGCAACGATCTAGGAATTCTAGTTTGATGATGACAAACATGTGCGAACTATTTAACAGGTGTGCTAAGTGTGTTTCAGGAATGGCAAAGTTGTTATCCTAATCGTTGGAGAAATTGATATCCACATAACTAATGGACTTGGTCAAAGTGCCATTCACATCGCAAAGATGACTTTGTCATGATGAAGAGATGGGGTGAGATCTCATATCAAATCAATTTGGGATTTGATCAAATCAATTTGGGATTTGATCAAATCAATTAGTGATGAATTCAAATCTCATTACAACCATTTCACAACCATTTCCAATTTGAATACAAACTCCTAACTTATAGGGATTCTCCCTTAGCCAAGATCTCTCTCTCTCTCTCTCTCTCTCTCTCTCTCTCTCTCTCTCTCTCTCTCTCTCTCTCCCCCCCCCCTCCCCCCATATAAATCATAGCTAAAAGAACATAGAAGGTGCGGCAAACACAAAAAAAAGAAGAAGGGGGTGTTGTTTTTTTCCAAGGGAGAAGTCACGCAACAAAAGAAACCTAGCTATCCTCATTGTTTTAAAAATCATAAGCCCAAAAGAACCAAAACCCTAGCATCAAAAAAGGCCTACGGCAAACCAAAGCAACTAGCTTTAGCATCTCCAAGCCATAATCTCCAAAGCCAAAGCCCTCAAGCCATCATCTCCCGACATCAAAACCCCATCAAACTCCAAGAGCCCACGCAAAGTTCGTGATCCCCGTTCCCATACGTGAAGCGATCATCGTCGTGGAGGTCGAAGCACTCGAAGCCGCAAGCAACACGAGGCCAAACCCTACAAGCTGCCACTTCGTCACGCACCCACGTCGCTGTCGAATAAGATCCATCGAAGTCGGACGTCGGAGGTGATCTCTCGACATTGCGAAGTCCGACGGCGAGGACCAAGCTGTGCTGCCATTGCCACATCGCTGTCGGAGATATCGTCGACATCCTCAAGCCTCTGCAACTGCATTCAAAGTCACCGCCGTGAAGAAGATGACGAAGCCATCAAGACAGAGTCACCGTCGCTGAGGTGTCATCCTCGCCATTGTCGAAGACGAGGCCACCATCTCTATGCCATCATTGCTGAAGGTCGGAGAAGTCGAGTGGAGCGAAAGTCTGCCATCAAGATCTCATTGCTGACGAAGGAGATTGTTCGCTGTCGAAGCTTCACACCATCGCTGTGGAATCAAGTCGAGCACCGTCACGGAGTCTTCATCGCTGCACCTTGAAGCCATCACCATTGCTAAGCCCTCGAATCGAACGGCATCGTCTGAGAAGTAGAAGACGAAGCCCCCATTGCTTGTTGTCGGAGAAGAGAATGCCGCCTATCCTCAAGTCACCGTGAAGAATGCCGTCGAGCTGTCGGAGAAGTCGAGCTCTGCACGTCGTCGTAGCCGAAGCTTCATCTTGCCGTAGAAGCGCCGCACATCGGAGAGAGCTCCATAGCTGCCATCGTCGGAGTTTAATGGCGAGTCGATGGCGGATTAGATGCATGCATGCTAACGTGGACTGCCGCTGCATGAAATCGAAAATGATTCGAAGCGAAAACCCTCTTCTGAGGTGGTGTGGGGTTTTTAAGTGATTTCTCTGCACACCGACCGCTTATAAAAAGGCTTTGAACTGCAATTGCTATACGTACAGACCAGTGTACAACATGATATCTAGGAGTCGAATCGAGACACTGTTTGCGTCAGATTGGAGCTGACGATGTGCTGATTGACAGAGACGCCTACACGGACATGAACTGAGCATTTCTAAACCCTTTACTCTTTATATTCGTGTCTTAGTGTAACGTTCTCTGTAGGAAAAACTTTTACCATATTCTGTGACTATTTTTGACTTGTATGGTTGGGGCTAAACAAGAGGGTCTTGACGTGTTGTAGCAGTCAAGATACGCATTTACTAGGTTGATAGAGTTCTGCACTTTGTTGAGTGTGGTACACTCTAGGTGGGGAGTTGGAGCTAGGACCCCATTGTAGGTGTACGAAAGGAACTTATTAATGCTAGTATTTGCTTGGGGTTGGACGTAGGTCATTTGTGCGACCGAACCAGGGTAAATCTGTGTGTACTCTGTGATTGTCTCTGATTTACTCTGCTTGTGCTTTTAACTGCGTGAGATTTCTCGTGGATTGCACGAGAATTTTTTATTAGCCTATTCACCCCCCTCTAGGCTAGGATCCAGATCCAATAAGTGATATCAGAGCGGGTTTTAGGATCTAGCCTAGGATTGACCATGGATCACATTGATAGTGCTTTTGCTGAGAGTCAGTCTATTTCATGTCCACTTAGATTTAATGGAGTATATTATGCTTATTGGAAAAATCGTATGAGAATCTACTTGATTTCTATTGATTATAAATTCTGGCAAATTGTTGAAAAAGGCTATAAACCACATGTCATTAAAATTGAAAATACTGAGATGCTTAAATCTGATGATAAATGGGATGATATTGATGGAGGCTTTATTCTCTTAATGCTAAAGCTATAAATGCTCTCATTTGTTCATTAGATAAATCTGAATTCAATCATATCTCACATTGTCTAACTACGCAAGAAATATGGCATACATTGGAGGTGACGCATGAGGGAACGTCACAGGTGAAAGAGTCCAGACTTGTACTTCTGAGCACAGAGTACGAGGGATTTCGCATGCTACCATCAGAGAATATATCAGAGATGTTTGCGAGGTTCACCAACATCGTCTACAAGTCTAGCTTGCTCGGTAAGCCATATTCCAGTCTTGAACATGTGAGGAAACTATTAAGAGCGCTACCAAGCTCTTTCAGACCTAAAGTTACTGCCATCCAAGAAGCGAAGGATCTATCACAGATGAGGGTGGAGGACGTAATAGGTAATCTAATGTCCTACGAGCTTGAATTGCAAAATATTGAAGAAAGAGAGAAACCTGAAGAGAAGGAAAAAGATTCAAAGCCACTTGTTCTGAAAGCTAGCGAAGATGAAGATGATGATGAGGAGATGGTGCTAATGGTTAGAAATTTCAGAAAGTTTGTCAGAGCTCCTCAAGGAAGATCAGAAATGCATAGAAGGTTCATTCGCTCTAACACTTTTAATTACGATAAAAATTCTTCTGAACAAGATTCTGCTAATAGAGTTGAAAGCTTCAAATGCAGGAAAAAGGGGCACTTCGCAAAGAAATGCAGACAAGAGACTGCTCAGGTTGCAAAAGATAAAGGAAAGGCCAAGATGCTAACTTGAGACATGGACATCAAAGCTGAGAATGAGGATGAAGAGGTGGTAGCCCACTCTGTTGTCGTCTGTTTAACGACAAACAACGATGAGGTAAATTTCTTTACTAAAGTTGAATTGTTAGAAGTTTGTAAAGGAATGCAAAATGAGATAAATGAGCTAGAACTCACCTTGAATGACTATATGGATGCTAGCTTTAAATTAAAAAAGAAAACTGTGACATTTCTGATGAAGTGGATATTCTTAAAGAGGAACTTGCTGCATGTAACACTAAAATTGTGTCACTAGAAAAAGAAAAAGCTAGCATACCTGAAAAAGCTACTTGTCTTACTTATCCTTCCTTGTTGAATGATATTAGCATGCTTAAGCTAGATTTGATTAAGCTCGAAACTGAAAAAGACTATGTGTTTAGACAGCTTAATGATAAATTCTGCATGTTAAATAACGAATTTAAAAAGAAAATGGATGAATTTGAAAAGAAGGAAGAGGAAAACAAGAGAGCTTTTATAAGTAAATGTACTTTGCTTGTGGATGAAAATAAATTGTTAAAATCTAAAGTTTCTAATCTTGAATTGGCCATTAAGAAATTCTCTGTGGAAAAACAATCGTTGGATACCATTTTAGAGAATCAATTATGTGGCAATAATAGAAGAGGACTTGGATTTGGTTTGAAAAACGTTGAAAACCCCAAATTTAAGAAATTCCACAATGTGACTTCTATTATGAAAAACTTACATACAAAGTGCTTTACTTGTGATAGTGTAGGCCACACATCCTATTATTGTAAGTTTAGAAACACAAACATAAAGTTCAAACAAGTGTGGGTTCCTAAATCTTCAATGGCTAACACTAGTGGACCTTGTTGGATTCCAAGGTCACACTTAACACCTTTCATGTAGGTAAGGTGGAGATTTGGCGAGGAGTAATAAATTGAAAGTTTCATTCTTTTATCTCCTTAGTCAAATAGCGACGCGAATGTATATTTCCTTTCCCTCTTTGCATTCATTACATACCTTCGTAGTTTTTGTGTGTGCTTGATTTAATCTTTGTTTATGTTCTTGTTTGCTTGTCTTTTTTGGCTTCTTTTAGTTCTTTATAAAAGAACGACAAAAAAATGAAAAACCAAAAATCAAAATAATTTTTTGCTTATTGAATACCTCCTAATGAATCTTTATAAGTGGTACTATTGAATGTTCATTCATATCCATTGTAGAAATCAATTCATTATTGTTGTAGCCACATGGACATGTTGATATCTGTTTTAGTAGCCATGACATGACTCATGAATTATTAATATGATTTCTACACATACATGTGCACTTTCATGAATATTAGACCTTTAGTATTTTTGGAGATTCTTTTGAAGAATATTGGAAAGCAGATGTAGGTTGATTAAAATCTGAATTTTACTAAGGGATATGATGTGTATAGCCATTAATAAAAATTGAGCACAAAAGAATTTAAAAAACAAATATTTTTTGCTCCGTATGAAAAATGGATACACTTCATGGCTAATACACAACCCACGAGTATCCAACTTATGCTAAATGGGTAATCATTAGTGTTGGTGTATATTACTCATCAGGCAATGCAACCCCACATTTAAAAGTCCTTTTAGGCTATGTTTTGGGGTTTGGTAATTTGAACTCATCTTTGATGAGGTGGGAAAATTCAATCCTAGTGATATTCATGAAAAATGGGAAATGTGGATTGATTTGGTTGATTGTTCTTAAATTGAATCTCCCTTAGTACTTTATTGTCTATATCATTACACTTACACAAAGGTGGAGAAGTCAATTTATGAATTTCTATAAGCTTGAATTGTTTACTATCTAGAAAACACATGCAGTTGCAAGTTACGACTTGTAATGGTTTATTTTCACATGAGATATTTTCATGACTCCATTTAGCCCACTTTTGATGATAACAAAGGGGGAGAAAGGAAAAGATTTGAAAAGATTTTGGTATTATTTGTTGAAGGGGAGCTTAATATGGTATTACTTGTTGAAGGGGGAGCTTGAAAATAGGGGGAGCATGCTTTTTTTATTGGTATATTGTGCATGCTCGTAATGCTTACATCTCATTGTATTACTCATATGCATGACATTCTCATTGTATTGCTCATATGCATGACATTCCTTCAATACACTTCACATTCTATTTGCTCAAATCTTTCATTGGGTTGTCATCATCAAAAGGGTGAGATTGTTGGACGCAACGATCTAGGAACTCTAGTTTGATGATGACAAACGTGTGCGAACAATTTAACGGGTGTGCTAAGTGTGTTTCAGGAATGGCAAAGTCGTTATTCTAAGCGTTGGAGAAATTGCTATCCACATAGTTAATGGACTTGGTCAAAGTGCCATTCACAAAGCAAAGGTGACTTGGTCAAGATGAAGAGATGGGGTGAGATCTCATATCAAATCAATTTGGGATTTGATCAAATCAATAGTGATGAATTCAAATCCCATTACAACCATTTCACAAACATTTCCAATTTGAATACAAACTCCTAACTTCTAGGGATTCTCCCTTAGCCAAGATCTCTCTCTCTCCCCCCTCCCCCCCTATATAAATCATAGCTAAAAGAACATAGAAGGTGCGGCAAACAAAAAAGAAGAAGAAGGGGGTGTTGTTTTTATTCCAAGGGAGAAGTCACGCAACAAAAGAAACCTAGCTATCCTCATTGTTTTAAAAATCCTAAGCCCAAAAGAACCAAAACCCTAGCATCAAAAAAGGCATACGGCAAACCAAAGCAACTAGCTTTAACATCTCCAAGCCATAATCTCCAAAGCCAAAGGCCTCAAGCCATCATCTCCCGTCATCAAAACCCCATCAAACTCCAAGAGCCCAGCAAAGTTCGGAATCCCCACTCCCGTACTTGAAGCGCTCATCGTCGTGGAGGTCGAAGCACTCGAAGCCGCAAGCAAAACGAGGTCAAACCCTACAAGATGCCACTTCGTCATGCACCCATGTCGCTGTCGAAGAAGATCCATCGAAGTCGAACATCGGAGGTGAGCTCTCGACATTGCGAAGTCAGACGGAGAGGACCAAGCTGTGCTACCATTGCCACATCGCCGTCGGAGATATCGTCGACATCCTCAAGCCTCCGCAACTGCATCCAAAGTCGTCGCCGTGAAGAAGACGTCAAAGACATCAAAACGGAGTCGCCGTCGCTGAGGTGTCTCCTCGCTGTTGTCGAAGACGAGGCCGCCATCTCCACGCCATCATCGCTGAAGGTCAGAGAAGTCGAGTGGAGCGAAACTCTGCCCTCAAGATCTCATCACTGACGAAGGAGATCGTTCGCTATCGAAGCTTCACACTGCTGCTGCGGAATCAAGTCGAGCGCCGTCACGGAGTCTTCGTCGCTGTACCTTGAAGCCATCGCCGTTGCTGAGCTCTCGAGTCAAACGGCGTCGTCTGAGAAGTAGAAGACGAAGCCCCTGATGCTCATTGTCGGAGAAGAGAATGCCGCATGTCCTCAAGTCACCGTGAAGAACGTCATCGAGCTGCCGGAGAAGTTGAGCTCTCCACGTCGTCATAGCCGAAGCTTTATCTTGTCGTAGAAGCGTCGTACATCAGAGAGAGCTCTGCAACTGCCATCGTTGGAGTTTAAAGGTGAGTCGATGGCGGATTAGATGCATGCATGCTGACGTGGACTGCCGCTGCGTGAAATCGAAAACGATTCGAAGCGAAAACCCGCTGCTGACGTGGCGTGGGTTTTTTGAGTGATTGCTCTGCGCACCTACCACTTATAATAAGGGTTTGAACTGCAATTGCTATATGTACAGACTAGTGTACAACTTGACATCCAGGAGTCGGATCGAGACATCGTTTACGTCAGATTGGAGCTGATGACATGCTGATTGACAGAGATGCCTACACGGACATGAACTGAGCATTTCTAAACCCTTTACTCTTTATATTCATGTCTTAGTGTAACGTTCTCTGTAGGGAAAACTTTTACCATATTCTGTGACTATTTTTGACTTGTCTGGTTGGGGCTAGACAAGAGGGTCTTGACGTGTTGTAGCAGTCAAGATACGCATTTACTAGGTTGATAGAGTTCTCCACTTTGTTGAGTGTGGTACACTCTAGGTGGGGAGTTGGAGCTAGGACCCCATTGTAGGTGTACGAAAGGAACTTATTAATGCTAGTATTTGCTTGGGGCTGGACGTAGGTCATTTGTGCGACCGAACCAGGGTAAATCTGTGTGTACTCTGTGATTGTCTCTGATTTACTCTGCTTGTGCTTTTAACTGCGTGAGATTTCTCGTGGATTGCACGAGAATTTTTTATTAGCCTATTCACCCCCCTCTAGGCTAGGATCCAGATCCAACAAGGATTACCGGGAACAAGTCGGGAAGTGACTTGGGTAATCCGAAACCTTGAAACAACCTTGCATTTGCATTTGTTTCATTTTGGGTTTCCATTTATTCCGCATTATTTGTTGGTTAGGAATTTAATTTGGTGTAACTATCTTTTTAAATTACATAAACACTATTCAACCCCCCTTCTAGTGTTTTTCTCATAGCCAGGGACCTTACAATTATTTGAAGAAACCAAATTCTACTTGGGTTTGGTTTCCTAAGGACTAATCCTAAGGACCCATATAAAATGACTACAAATATTCATTTTTTATCTTTCAGATACATATTAAAGAAAGATGGATACTAGACAGTGGACGTTCCAAACACATGACCGGGAACATCAAACTTCTATCAACAGTTCAATTCAAAGATGGTGGCATAGTTACTTTTGGTGATAACCACAAAGGTAAAGTAATTGGCATTGGAACAGTTGGTGAATCACCAACTAAGCTAATCATCGAAAACGTGCTCCTCGTTGAAAGTTTTAAACATAATCTCTTATCTATATCTCAACTTTGTGATAAAGATTTTAAAATTATTTTCAAAAAGAATGCATGCATTATAAATGATTTTAATTTGTCCGATATATTATTTCAAGGTAATCGTAAGAATAATATATACATATTATGCATGAAATTAGTTTCAAATGATCATTGTATATTAGAATCTATAGAAAACACTCGTTTATGACACAAACGTTTTGGACACACTAATTACAAACATTTGGCACATATTTCTAAAAATAAGTTAGTTTCAGGAATGCCTAAAATATCTGTTAGTCATACACAATTTTGTGATGCATGTCAATAAGGTAAAATGCATAAATATTCATTTAAATCAAAGGATGCTATTTTTACAAAAAGACCACTTGAACTTTTACATTTAAATGTATTTGGTACATCTAGAATAGCCTCTTTAAATGGAAGTAAATATGAATTTAGAATTGTGGATGATTTTTCAAGATATACTTGGGTATTATTTTTGAAATATAAAAATGACGCATTTGAAGAATTTACAATCTTTTGTAAAAGAATTCAAAAGTTAAAATCTTCGGCCATTATTACTAATCGTAGTTATCATGGTGGAGAATTTGAAAATGAATTATTTAAAAAATTTTGTGATAATCATGGTATAACACATAATTTTTCTTTTCCTAGAGCCGCACCACAAAATGGTGTAGTTGAAAGGAAAAATAGAACTTTACAAGAATGTGCTAGAACTATGTTATGTGATAGTTCTTTACCAAAATATTTTTGGGCAGAGGCTATTGCTACTGCATGTATTGAATAGAATTTTGGTAAGACCAAAACATAATAAAACTTGTTTTGAATTATTTTATGATAGAATACCACGTGTATCATATTTTAAAGTTTTTGGTTGTAAATTTTTTATTCTTAACACTAAGGATTCATTAAGTTTGATTCTAAGTCTGATGAATGTATATTTGTATGTTATTCTACACATAGTAAAGCATATATGATTTATAATAAAATAACTCTATGTATTGAAGAATCTCTTCATGTAAGTTTTGATAAAAGCTATACACCTATCACACCTATTAATGAAGATGATTCAATACCACTTACTAATTCATTAAAAATACTAAGCTAGATGATGATGATGATTCTACTATTCCCAATACTGAAACAATTCCTGATAATACAAGTCTTTCTAAGGCATTTATTGAAGTCCCTAACCATCCATATGATTTGGTTATGGGAGATATTTCTGATAAAGTAAGAACTAGATCACAAATAGAACAAATGACACATCGTGCGTTTATATCATCCACTGAACAAAAGAATGTTATTGAAGCATGCAAAGATAGTTCATGGATCATAGCAATGCATGAAGAACTTAACCAATTCAAAAGGAATGATGTACGTGATTTGGTACCAAGACCTTCAGATCATCCTGTTATAAGAACAAAATGGGTATTTAAGAAGAAATTAGATGAATCTGGACAAGTTATTCGAAATAAGGCTAGGTTAGTTGCATAAGGATATAATCAATAAGAAGGAATAGATTACGATGAGACATATGCACCAGTTGCACGATTTGAATCTATTAGAATGCTTTTATCATATGCACGTTATAAGAATTTTAAGTTATATCAAATGGATATTAATAGCGCATTTTTAAATGGTATAATAAAGGAAGAAGTCTATGTAGAACAACCACCTGGATTTAACATGAAAATTTGGAAAATCATGTTTTCAAGTTAAATACAGCATTATATGGTTTAAAACAATCACCACGTGCTTGGTATGAAAGATTAAAGAATTTTCTCTTGAAATCTAGTTATTTTATTGAAAGATAGATTCTACTTTATTTACTAAACATATAGAATCTGATGTTATAATAATTCAAATATATGTTGATGATATAATATTTGGTTCTACTAATAATATTTTATGTCAAGAATTTTCTAAGGAAATGCAGAGTGAATTTGAGATGAGTCACATGGGGTGAACTTACCTACTTCCTTGGAATTCAAATCAAATAAATGAAGGAAGGTATAATTGTACATCAAAGTAAATATACAAAGGAACTCATCAAACGATTTGGACTAGAGAATTATGTGGAGAAACGTACTCCAATGGGTACTTCATCAAATCTTGACAAAGATCCAAATGGTAAGAGTGTTAATCGAAGATTATATCGAGCTATGATCAGATCTTTACTTTATCTTACCGCTAGTAGACCAGATATTATGTTTTATGTATGTATATGCGCTAGGGATCAATCTGATCCTAAGATAACACATTTGACTACTGTTAAAAGGATAATTAGGTATATCAAACATACATCTGATTTTGGTTTATTTTATCAAAAATCAAGTTCATTTGATTTAGTTTCAAATAGTGATGCAGATTTTGCTGGTTGCAAATCTAATTACAAAAGTACAAGTGGTACTTGTCACTTTTTAGGTCAATCATTAGTTTCTTGGTTCTGGTAGAAACAAAATTATGTTTCTTTGTCAACCACTGAATCAGAATATATTGCCGCTAGTTTAGCATGTGCACAGATTTTATGGATGAAACAAACAATTCTAGATTATGGTATTAAAGTTAACACATGTCCTATTATGTGTGATAACACTAGCGCTATTAATTTGTCCAAAAATCCAGTACATCATGTATGTACTAAACAAATAGATACACGTCACCATTTCTTGGATGATCATGTCCAAAAGGACGTAATATTATATTAAAATATATATGTTGGATCTGGATCTAAGCCTAGAGAGGGGTGAATAGGCTAATTAAAATTCTCGTGCAACCCACGAGCAATCACAAGCAGTTATAACAGATGCAGAGTAAATAATAACCAACCACGGAGTATGCAGCAGATTTACCCTGGTTCGGTCGTCCCACAACATACTCTAGCCCCCAAGCAGATACTAGAATTAATGTGTTTCTTTGTACAACTACAATGACCTATGAGCCCCAACTCAACTCTCACCTAGTTCGTACCACACTCCCCGAGTGCAAAACACTATCAACCTAGTAAATGCTTTGTCTTGACAAGCCCCAACTCGTCAAGACCCCTTGTCTAGTCCAAGACTAAACAAATCCAAAAACATCACAAAGCGGTAAAGTTTTCCCTACAAAGATCACTATACTACTACACAAATATAATGATAAAGAGTTTAGGAAATCTCAGTTTGTGTAGCGGTAGTCGTCTTTATCAATAAGCTCAGCTCAGATCAAGTCTGACGATGAAGTAGACTCTGATCTCAGTAACTCAAGTTGCGGCTTGCCCCCTTTGGATGTTGCGCCCTTGGTGACTCTCCTTGATGAGTTGCGCAATATAGAAATACCCCCTCTTGGATGTGCTGCGCAATGCAGAGAAGACCCCCTTTCTACTTGCAACCTTGTATGGATGGAGAGATCTTGGTGTTGTGGCCTTGATGAAGTTACACTCTTTGATGTTGCACAATGCCTTAAAGATGTGGAATGGAACTTGGAGCTTTGGCCTTGGAGATTGGAGGTTGCGCAAGGGAGCTTTGGCAACGGGATCTTGGAGAGACTTGCGCAAGGGAGATGTTGATGCAATGGATGGTCCTTTTAATGTTATGCAAGATGGCTTTGGCAAGGGGATGTTGCGGCCTAGGATATGTAATATGGCAATGATATATTTTTTGGCTTTGAGGAGATGCGAAGCTTGCTTGTTGCGCAATATGAGATGGGTCTTTCTATGTTGCGCAAGAAGATGAAGATGTGAACATGAAAACTTGTGGCAATGGGCTTCCCTTTAGGTGTTGGCCGAATTTTCTCCTTGGTGTTTTGGTTGCCCTCTATAAAAAAATTTGAATATGGGTTTATATAGGAGAGGATGTGATCAATTAGAATCAATTAGAATCCCATAATTGATGGAGATTGGAAGGGATCCTAACTTGAATAGGATTTGAATGAATCACCATGGATATAGAGTTTGAATATGAATGGCTATAGGATTTGAATTTGAATAGGGATATGATTAGAATTGGATCTCATTTAATCACCATTGATTTTCATGAGATTCTCCATATCTCTCCATCTTTGACCAAGTCTTCAATTTGCATGGCTCTAGGATTTGATTCATGCACTACTTGATTTGAATCAATTCAAATATGGATTTGAATTGATTTCATTCTTATCTTCCCATCTTTGACTTAGTCTAATATTTGTAGCCATTATCTCCATCTTTGACTTAGTCCACTTGGCTAATGCATGACAAATTCTCCATCAATTTTACTTAGTCTCTCTTTGAGTATTTGCGAAAGTGGCATTCCTGAAACACTTAGCACACACATTAAATCGTTCATACATGTTTGTTATCATCAAACACGAAGTCATCGATCATTGTATCCAACTACATGTTGTATCCAATAATCTCCCCCTTTTGATGCTGACAAACTAATATAAGATTTGCAATAACGATTCAAATGATATCATCGTGACATGTGTGTGTGAAGTGTGATGATGGAGGATGTATGCAACAAGTGTAACAACAATGTGAAACATACAAGCATGCAACAATGATGTTTCAAACATACAAACATGCTCCCCCTTTATTCATGCTCCCCCTTGAACAAATATTCACATATTCATTAAGCACATGCATTCTTTCATTATTCATTAATGCTCCCCCTTAAATCAATATTCATTTATTCAACATTTAAGCATTAATGTACACACCAAATCTTCTCAATTATTTCTCCCCCATTTGTTATTTGTCTTCCCGGAATACAACTCCGGAAACAATGTAGTTTTACCACAAGCGTACGATTTAGTGGCAAGCGGGTATCAATCACGGGGAGGGACTGATGACGGTAATCTATATGATTTACTCAGCTATTGGTGGAAAAATATTTTTGAAAGAGTTGGTGTCACAATCGTTCAAGTATCGATGTAAATTCAATATATAAAAATGTCTAGGGCTTGAGAATCCCCACTATAAATCTCAAGTAATCAATGCAAATTATGATCTCAATATTACTAAACCTGGGTTTAAGGTGAACTTGTCATAACTAAATAGGGTACCAACGCATGCTCTCGCGCTACGCAAGTCTATAGCAATCTAAACTAGGACCTCGCTCTCGCACAAGCCTAGTTCAAAATACTAGCATTAAGATCGACAATTATATCCAATCACAACTCAAGCTTGCTCTCGTGCAACTTAAGTTCGGATCTAAATCGTGATAGTTTGTACTCGTTTCACCGTCGTGCAAACGAATATAAGTATAGAAATATAATAAAGATGCTAGATTTGGTCTCTCTCGCGCACCAATTCTAGTGAATCTCGATTATAGATCAAAATCGAATATCTAGGGCCTCCCATAGATCAAGATCCTCTTTCAAGCTCTCAATATCCAAGGGAAATTCCTGGCTATCCATAGTAATCCAATCACAATCTAACATTTAGCAATTCTAGCAACATTGAAATAAACTAATATCGCAAATCTTACTTTAGATCCATATGGTTCATCCTTTTGCCATAGAGCAAGGGAGTTACTCACAAATCATCAAGAAAATCACAAGAGAAATAAGATTGACAAGAGAATTCATTGCAAAACTCAGATCTAAGAAGAGATATAGCATAAAAATGTAAACTAGCAAGAGTTTTAGAGATACCAATGTCGATTACAAGTTTCAATAATAAAATCAAGATCCAACTCTTTAATCTCTTGTTAAAAGAAATCTCTAAACTAAAACTAAAACCCTGAAAATAAAAGTATGGAGTCTCTCATTGAGCTGCCTCCAGATCTGGCTATTTATATGTGCCCAAAAAGATGCAAAAATCCTGACAATTTTGCCCCTGGTCGGCCTCAAACCCTAGTTTGCAATCTGGGCTGACGGTGCCACTCGGTTGAGTATTCTGCTCACTCAGTCGAGTGGAGTTTCTACTCGGTCGAGTGGAGTCTTCGGCAGATTCTCCGAAAAAGAGAGGTGTCAAAGATTTTCTTCACAAAATTTTGCTCCACTCGATTGAGTGGAATCCTCACTTGGTCGAGTGGAAATTCCCACTCGGTTGAGTACATTTCAGCTCTCAATCAGGCTTGATTCGTCATATCATCTTCACTCGATCGAGTGAGCCGCTTCACTCGGTCGAGTGAGCCGCATCACTCGGCTGAGTAGCCTGTAAATCTTCTCAAAACTCCTTCTTGCTTCCTCGTCAATTCCTTCGCCTCTCTTCCTCTTCTACTAATCCTCCAGTGTCATTAGCTCTCCGATATCATCGTCAATGATGCTCCGGGACGTGTGTATGTGTTCATGTCTCCAAATCTCTCCCGATTGCTCCATATCTCCTGAAATCAGACGAAACCAAGAAATAGTAAAAAGTATCGCGAAATCGTCGTGTAATCGTGAAGATTATGATATGAGAAATTGAAATGGCATGCAAAAATGCAGAAATAAAGTGTAAAATATGAGCGTATCAAAATCCACCAAGCTTACCTCTTACTCGTCTTCGAGAAAGATGAGTAAAAAGTGAACTTGGCGAATAAAAATAAAGATAAATCAAAGAAGATGAAAAAGAAGATGAAGATAGAAAAGTGCTAGATCATTCTCTCAGAACTCGGATTTGCTTACTCAAATAGCATGAGCAATGAATAAGAAACATACCTAAAGCTTTTATTTCGATATCACATCATATGTGTACATTTGATAGGAAAAAACTAAGAACAACGTGAATCATCTGAAATATGAAATCATTTTAGAATCAGCATCGTCTGAGGCATGTAAAACGATATACGTGATTATAGACAACACACTTTTCAATTGACTGCTTCTAATTTGAGTATAAGAGATATCACACATTTCAAATCAAAAAGAATAGAAAGAGATGGTTTTCATGAATTTCATGCCGATTTTTAAATTCATAGACTTCGTTATACTCTAAGTCATCTCCCTAAGTATTAGAAATTACCTAGCTTAGGTTGACATGCACATATAGGTAGCCACTCTCTCACACGTCATTGATTCCCCTCCCCCAAGCTTATCTATAAGCGTGGTGGCATCAAATAGAAAATGCAAATTTTTTCCATATATTTTTGTAGCTCCATATGAATAAAAAGGAAAATAAGAAAGAAATAAGAAGGGATTGTGTACATACAATAGAACTTTCCTTTTTTTTGTTTTTCTTTTCTCTTTTTCTCTTTTTTTTCCTTTTTCTAACACACACACACACACACACACACACACACACACACACATGAACAATCCCAGATAAAGATACAAAGATAGAAAATTTTCTTTTCTTTTGGGATTTCGAGCTTCATGGAGCTTATTCTTTTTAGCACGTAGAAGATGCAAATATAAGACTCACTAAAGGGGTGATTCACCAATGACTATACGTATAGAAATGATTTTGAAGATATGTGGAGAAAGAATATAAGATAACGCTAGGTTCACTCTTTTGTATGTGCACAACAACATCAGTAGGGTAATGTAATCTACTCAGTTTGATTTCAAAAAGCAAACTAATCTATTCATATCAAATGACAGTCATTCATTCAACCTGGAAGTTTAGTACACATTTCATGCCAAACGAAGTGATAATAAGGTACAAAGCAGTACTCCAAGTATAGACAATTAATGCATGAAGCTTGGTGTGTTTTCTATAAAGAGTATACAATAATGTAATTCCTAGACTTAGCCAACGCTAAAATTCATTCATAAACAAATAAAACACGATGGCAGTTCTTTTTCTCAAATGCACTGCAATATATCGTGTATGCAAGAGATACGTGCATAAGAGTAAGGCGACTCCAAGCTGTAATCATCATAGGGAATTCATCTCTAGCAAAGAAAGTAAAAGAAATAAAGATAAGATAAAAACTAACTATACACATGCAAAACACTCCAAAAATAAAGAAAACATGATGCATGTCAATAAAAATGAAAAAGGGCGTGAAAATAAGCGAAAAATAAAGAAAAGTGAAAAATAAAGATAAAAATGAAGAAAATAAAAAGTGTGTGTACACTCACTCCCCCAAGCTAAACATCACATTGTCCTCAATGTGCGAAGTGTGGCATAAGGATATATAAGATAGGGGTGGGGGGTGGATGCAGTATGATGCAAAATAAAAGAAAATAAAGAAAATAAAAGATGATGATGTTTGCAAATGGTATATGCAAACAAGCATGCAAAGTGATGAATGGATGCAGCATGGTATATGATATAAGCAAGATGGATACAAGATGGTGCCCCAGAAATACATACTCTCCCCCAAATTGATATATATAGTGCTCTGTAAAATGGTGAAGACAGATGGGCAAACAAAATAAAGGGGTGAGGGATGAGGCAAAAATATGACACGCATTAAAAGTACGTGCCTAAACTGGTGGTGCAGTGATCGTCCCGGAACTAGCACCTAGAACACACCTAGCAATGACACGAACACCAAGTGCTAAATGTATCCCAAATGCGAATCCCTGGCACTTTACGCAAGCATACAGTGTCAAGTAATAGTTTAAAAGATATCGATCTCATAGGGAAGGTATGAATGTTATTGTCTTGGGTTATTTTTAAATCTCAGAATATAGGTAACAGTCGGTTTCGAAAGATTGGTTATTTAGGATTGTAAACAATTAATAAAGACTAGGGCTTTAGGACTCACCACTAGGACTCTTACGTTGCATTGGTTTTATAGGATTTTCGCATCCAAGATGTGGAATTCATGGTTCTAAGCACCATGAATCTAACATATCGCATTAACCTGTAGGTGCACACGACACTTGCATTAAGAATTGACAATATTCACGCCACTCTCGTCGACAAAATGATCTCGGCTCACGCCACTCTCATGGGTTAGAGCTTCGAAGTATTTTGGTGGCTCTTATTGACGCAATGTTGTAGCCGTCAATTGGTAATATAGTTCGTCGGTGGATCCCATCATGACACGAGCCGGGCATGGTAACGTGTCCCAATTGAATCCACTAACACCCTAATTAAGCCTATATGATACTCCTTAAGCCAATCAATTCCACCGACCGTTGGCACGATCTCAGTATGAGTTCTCCTACAAACTTTGCAAGATCAACCAAAATACTTCCCTTTTATTCCAACACAACCTAAAAATCATAACTTTGCATCTCAATCATAAAATCCATGGGCAAATCCATTAGCCCTAGATAGAACTACGCATACATCATAGAAATAACAACAAAATATTCAATAGATGCAATGGAATTCATCATGGAAATGGAAAACATCAAAAAGCAATAAAAAGTGTAGAGAATTGTTACCAACGATTCGAGAAGAAATAGCAATCCAAAGAGAATATAGAAGACAAGATTCCTTGCGCAAAACAATAATAAAAATCCAAGCTTTGCTTCATACAAAATAGCGACAACACAAGTTCTCAAAAACCTAATTAAAACTAAATTAAGAGTTTCTCTAAAGTTCCTCTCTAAAAATAAAGCTAAAACGTCCTTAAATACATAGGGGGAAGATCTCAAAGAATCTCAGAAAATCTGGGCACTTGGGCCCACAAACTAGGCTGGTCGCGTTGGCTACGCGGTCGAGTAGAGGAGCCTGCTCGGTCCAGTCAGCTACAAGTGCCCCTTGCTGCTGCTTCTGTGTCTTACTCGGTCGAGTAGCCCCCCTACTCGGTCGAGCTACAGTAGATCCGAACTTCCTCCAAAATGTCACTCTGTTTCTTTATGACTTTGGTCGAGTAGGTGAGCTACTCGGTCGAGTTGCTTTGCTGCTCAGTTAAGCTGGGATGCCTCGGAGAGAAGCTCGAAATCTTCATCTGTTCGGTGCAACTCGGGTCGAGTCGGATGTCTGCTCGGTCGAGTAGGTCAGAGTCGTTTCTTGTGCGATTTCAGCATGTCAGCTCGGCCGAGTAGCTTATGCTACTCGGTCGAGTCACCTGAGAAATTAATCTGAATATTTCCATTTCTCGTTCTCTTCTCCTCCTCTCCTCCAATCTTCTTCCATTCCATGGCGAACTCTTATGGAGCTTTTCCAATGACGTCTCTGACGTGCCGAATGTGTTCATGTCCCAAAATAGGTCCAATTCACTCCAAAAATCCTGAAAATCCAAAAAGCTATACAAAACTCGAATATGGAGATATAAGCGCGATAATATATGAAAAATGGAGTTTGGAGGCAAATATGACATGACATGATGCGGTAAAAACATGTAAAATATAGACACATCATGCAGCGTCATCACCTCCCAGTGGTGGGGGTGGCGGCGGTGGTGGTGCAGACAGCTGAGGGGCAGACTGGGGTACCGGCTGATGCTGCTACTGTAGGTACTGAAGATCCGATTCAGCGTGAGTTGAATACTAGGAATCATGTTGACGTGGGCCTGCTGGGCAGCAATGGTAGCTGTGAGAGCCCTAAAATCCACTCTAGGCCCGCTCACTGCCGTCTCGACTGCGCGAAGGTGCAAGTTAAGGATGTCGGGAGCAGAGGTAGAGGGTCGAACAGGTAGGGGGCGGGGGTGTCTCACACGGCCTACAAAAACAAGTTGGGCCACTACCGAGTGTGTGTGTGTAGTGCGGTGCTCATAACAAGGCGCTCAGCCTTTAGTGGAGGCTGAGACGCAGGAACGCTCTCAGAAGCGTGTGCAGCGGCTGAGTTGAGTGACTCGATCGAGTGGTTCGAGTCACTCAGGTGAGTGAAAGTTTTCACTCGGTCGAGTGGAAAAAAGAAATAGAGTGATAATTTTTCTAGTTTCTGCTACAGTCTCCTACTCAGTCGAGTAGAAATAGTCACTCGGTCGAGTGAACTAATATACTTGGCCAAGTAAACAGGCCTCACTAAGCATTTTTAGAGCTATTTATCCTAGAATTCACTCGGTTGAGTGACAAAGTCACTCGGCCGAGTGGCATAAAATTTTCAGAGAGGGGGTTTAAGGCTTTCATGTATAGTATCTGATGTTCCCGAAACTTACACCTAGAAGCCACCTAGTAATGGCACGAATGCCAAGGGCTAGATGTATCCTAAATGCAAATTCCGAGCACTTTACACAAGCGTACGGTGTCAAGTATTATAAAAGATATTGATCCCACAGGAAAGGTAGAGATGTTATTGTCTTCGGCTATTTTCAAATCTCGGTATTTAGGCAGCAGTCGGTTTCAAGAGATTGTTTGTTTCGGGATTGTGATCAATTAATAAAGACTAGGGCTTTAGGACTCACCCCTAGGATCGTCGGATGTCGATGCTCAGTTAAGACTCTTACGTTACATTGGCTTTATTAGATATTGTCGCATCTAAGATGTGGAATTCATGGCTCTAAGCACCATGAATCTAACATATCGCATTAACCCCGCTCTTGTGACAGGTGCACACGATACGTGCATTAAGAATCGACAATATTCATGCCACTCTTGTGGACAGAATGATCTCAACTTACGATACTCTCGTGGATTAGAGTTTAATGTAGTTTGGTGGCTCTCATTGACGCAATGGCGGTAGCCGTCAATTAGTAATATAGTTCGTCGGTGGATCCCATCAAGACACGAGCCAGGCATGATCACGAGCCCTAATTGAATCCACTAACTCCCTAACTAAGTCTATATGATACTCCTTAAGCCAATCAATTCTGCCAACCGTGGGCATGATCTCAGTACGAGTTCGCCTACAAACTTTGCAAGATCGACCAAACTACGTCCATTTTATACCAAACGCAACCTAAAACTCCTAACTTTGTATCTAAACCCTAAAATCCATGGGCTAATACATTGGCCTTAGATAGAACTACTCACGCATCATAGAAATAACAAATAGATGCAATGGAATTCATCATAGCAATAAAAAACATCAAAATCAATAGAAAGTTCAGAGAATCGTAACCAATGCATCGTGGAGCAATAGCAAACCAAAAAGAATTGAAAAAGTAAGATTCCTTGTGTGAAATAACAATAAAAATCCAAGCATTGTCTTCGCAAAATCACGACGGCACAAAACTCTCTAGATCTAAAACACTAATTAAAACTCAACTAAAGTTCCCTCTAAAAGAGTCTTCTGAAATATGGCTAAAACGTGCTTAAATACACAGGGTAGAAATCCCAAAAAAATCTCAAAAAATCTGGGCACTTGGGCCCACCAACTAAGTTGTTCACGTCGTGCTACTCGACTGAGTAGCGGTGCCTGCTCGGTCGAGTCGACTTCAGGCTCCGCTCACTGCCGCTCTGCTTTTGGTGGATATGAGCTACTCGGTCGAGTAACCCCCTAATCGGTCGAGCTACAGTAGATCCGAACTTCCTCCAAAATGATGCTCTATTTCTTGACGACTCAGGTCGATCAGGTGAACTGCTCGGTCGAGTTGCTTTGCTGCTCAGTCGAGCTAGAGTACCTTGGAGAAAAGCTTAAAATCATCGATTTGTTTGGTGCGACTCGGGTCAAGTCAGCTGTCTTCTCGGTCGAGTTGGGTGAGGCAGTTTCCTATGTGATTTCTGAATGTAAGCTCGGCCGAGTAGCTGATGCTACTCGGTCGAGTCCCTGGGAAACTGAAGATGGATTTGGCCTTGGCTCTTTTCTCTCGCTCTCTTCTCCTCCTCGCCTCCGATCTTCTTCCATACCTTGGGGAACTCTTATGGGGCCTTGACAAGGACGTCTTAGACGTGCCAGATGTGTCCATGTCCCAAAATATCTCCAATTCGCTCCAAAACTCCTGAAAATCCATAAAGGTATACAAAACTTGAATCTGGCGTTAGAAACGCGATAATATATGAAAATATGGAGTTTGGAGGCGAATATGACATGAAATGATGCGATAAAAACATGGAAAATATGGACACATCAGTATCCCACTCGGCCGAGTGAGATCTTCACTCGGCCGAGTGAGAATATCATTCGGCCGAGTGGGCTGCTCTTTTCAGATCCAAACTCTCTGTTTTCTTTCAGTTGTCGTTTCTTCCTCCCCTATCAGTTTCTTTCTTCCTTTTGCATTTAAGCACGTCCCTGAAGCTGCTCTCCATTGCAATGACTACCCTTCATTGAATGGTTTCCTCATATCTTCTTCCTGCAATGAAAAACAATGCCCGTTGTCAGATTTTTATTAGATCTTAACTCTCTAAACTTTAAAATTTTAAAACGAAAATGAAAACTTAAATTCAACTAAAAGAACTAAGATAGAACGTCGGGTTTCCTCCCGATAAGCGCTCATTTAAGGTCTTGAGTTCGACCCCTTAAGATTTCTTTGCTTAGCACGTGATGTTCGGCGCATAGGAGATGCACGTGTCAAACTTATCGGGGAGGCTGTGAGGATTCAGATGTTGCGCTTCGCCTTGCTTGGCCTCCTTAAACCGTGCTTCCTCTATAATGGTGTTAAGGGATGACTCCTCCAAGCTTTTGTTCTTGGCTTCCTTTGGCTTTCCCGGCGGTGAAGATGTGTTCGCCATTGGTGCTTTCTTTCTTTTCTTCACCGTAGAAAGCTTGCAGAGCTCTCTAATCCTTACGACAACAGCATCGTTCTTCTCTTCCTCGGTGAGAGGATCCGGTGTATCTCTAATTGGAGCGTCATTTTCGAAAATTGGCACTCCATCAAGACTATCCGCTTGCAAAGCTCCAATGGCATGTGGCATGGCTTCATCGATAAGCTCGTCAAGGAGGTCCACACAGTCGCCTTCCTCCAGCGAGGATCTATTCTTCATGGCACGTGGGAGGTGGAAGTCGACTTCAATATTACCAACATTGAGTGACAACGTTCCCTCCCTCACGTCAAGAATAACTCCAGATGTAGCTAAGAAGGGGCGCCCAAGTATAAGAGATGTATCACCCTCTTCTTTCACGTCCATGATGACAAAGTCACATGGTATGCATAGTCCTCCCAGTATTTGCAATGGCATGTTCTTGGCAATTCCCACCGGCCTAGTAATCCGCCCATCGACGAGTTGAATCTTCATATCCATGGCCTTGAGGTCGGTCCCCATATTTAGTTTCTTGAACATGGTAAGAGGCATGAGCCTTATGCTCGCACCCAAATCTGCCAAATCTTTTTGTTGGGGGACTCCACAAAGATTGTATGGAATCCTAAATCTTCCGGGATCCTTTTGCTTCTTCGACAACTTTTCTTCATTAATGAACCAAGTACCTTGTTCGACGAGTATGATCTTCTCCGTTCTCTTTCTTCCCGTGATCATATCTTTGAGAAACTCTGCATATGTTGGGATTTCAATAATTGCATCAAGTAACACGATGTTTAAGCTAATACCTATAAAGTACTCCAGAAATTTGGTGAACTTCTTCTCCAATTTGGCCTTTGCCAACCGTTGAGAAAATGGCACTGGTGGCATATATGTTCGCTCCTTCTGATGCTCATCAATTTCAGATTTTTTTTCATTGTTTGTTGTCGTTGTGGGGTCCTTCTCTTCATTACTTTCCTCTTTCTCAAACGGAGCTTCATCCCTTGAGCTTCTAGTTTGGACCATGATGGGAGTGGTGTCCTTCTCGCCTCTAGTAGTAACCGCCACCACTGCATTGATGTGGCCGATGTTGCTCCTAGAATTTGGCTCCGGTTGAGCCGACAATTGATGTTGAGCCTTATTAAGAAAGGTAATCTGTTCCGCCAATTGTGCATTGAGTTTCTTCTGGTCGGTCATAAATTCTTCAACTCTAGTCTCACGCTTTGACCTCTGTGGTGTCGGTGGGAGATTTTGGGGCCTCTATCCTTGATTGAATCCGGGGGGTCTATAAGGCCCTGGTTGTTGCCTATACTGGAATTGTTGTTGTTGCAGTGGCCTTTGTTGGTATGGTTGTTGTTGAGGTGGCAGCCGGGCTTGTTGTTGTGGTGGTTATTGAGGAGGGGTTAAGGCTCCACTGTTGTTAGCATATAAAAATCAGGGGTGACTCTTCCAAGCCAGATTCACCCACGATCTATTATTAACTCCACCTTGAACATACTGAACTTGCTACATAGCTTCCTCACTAGCCTCACCACCAACATACCTTACTTGGCCTTGCCAATCATTAGATGTGATGTGTCAGGTGCAACATGAGGTTCGCATATTTTCTTCTCAAGTCTCTCTACCACTCTAGATAGAGAGTCAAACTTCGTCGCTAACTCCGCCACTGCCTTTGCTTTGTAGATGCTCGTCGGCTTCATAGATGATGATGTTTGGCCCTTCTCATCAGCCCACTTCTGATTGTTATATGCCATCTCCTCCAATAACGCCATAGCATTCTCTGGCATCTTTGACAATATAGCTCCATTGGCGATGGTGTTGATGATCATCTTTGTATCCGCCCTCAAGCCATGTAAAAACTGTGCACGAGCTCCCAATCATCGATGCTATGGTGGGGGCATTGGTGTTGTAGATCTTTTAAGCGCTCCCACACCTCATATAAAAATTCTTGGGGCTCCTAATTAAACGACATCAAGGAATTTCTTATCTTCACTGTCTTCGATGGCGGATAGAACTTATTGACGAATGCGCTTGCCAGCTCGTCCCAAGTAGTGAAGGTTCCATATGCTTGCGTCCTCAACCAATATTGAGTTTTATCTCGAAGAATAAATGGAAAAAGGCACAGACGGATGGCGTCCTCCGGTACATTAGGGATATGAAAAGTGGCACACTTCGCCAAGAACATCTGGAGATGGTAATGTGGATTTTCATGTGCATTCCCATGGAAGGGGTCTTGTTACATCAGCACAACAAGCCCCGTCTTCAGTTCGAAATTCTTATCTGGTGGCAACTCTGGCATGAGTATGGAATATGTAGTAGCCGAGTTGTTTGGAGTAAGCCTATCCCGGATGGAAATATACCTAACGGGCTTTCGGTGAACATTCTCATCTGCCTTTTGATCTTCCTCTAGAATTTGTCTCTTTTCTGCTCTTAATCTCCTTGCCGTGCGCTTGATCTTGGGATCAAATAATATATCATCCTCAGTCGCCCTCGATCGAGTGTACATGCACAGAAAAAGAGAGTAGTGTTAGCACAATAGAGGAATAAAAAGGAAATAAAGAAAATGAAAATGAAATAGCTAAGTAAAGATGTAGAAAGCCGTAGCCTCATCGGCAACGACACCAAAAACTTAGTCGTCCCGGAATACAACTCCAGAAACAATGTAGTTTTACCACAAGTGCACGGTCTAGTGACAAGTGGGTATCAATCACAGAGAGGAACCAATGACAGTAATCCATATGATTTACTAAGCTATTGGTGGAAAATTAGTTTTGAAAGAGTTGGTGTCATAATCGTCCAAGTATCGATATAAATTCAGTATATAAAAATGTCTAGGGGGTGGGAATCCACACTATAGATCTCAAGAAATCAATACAATTATGAATCTCAATATTACTAAACTTGGCTTTAAGATGAACTTGTCGTAACTAAATAGAGTACCAACACACGCCTCGCGCTATGCAAGTCTATAGTAATCTAAACACTACTACAAAAGGGACCTTTAACAGCTCTTAAATAAGGTCATTAACAGCGCTTCTGCACGCTGTCTATCTCGTCGCTGCTAAGGGGGGGCTGGTTTTAATTTCGCTTTACAAGCAATGTTAAAGGGGGCCTTTAACAGTGCTTGTTTGTGCAAGTGCTGTTAAACGGGGGCATTTAACAGCGCTTGTTTGTGCAAGCGCTGTTAAAGGCCCCCCTTAACAGCGCCTGTACAAACAAGCGCTGTTAAAAGGGGGCCTTTAACAGCGCTTGTTAGTGCAAGCGCTGTTAAAGGGGGGGCTTTAACAGCGCTTGTTACTGCAAGCGCTGTTAAAGGGGGGCCTTTAACAGTGCTTGTACAAACAAGCGCTGTTAAAGGGGGGCCTTTAACAGCGCTTGTTACTATAAGCGCTGTTAAAGGGGGCCTTTAATAGCACTTGTACTAAAGAAGCGCTGTTAAAGGGGGACCTTTCACAGTGCTTGTACTAAACAAGTGCTGTCTATTGTGACATTTGACAGCGCTTGTATATCTATCTATTTGGTGCTTGTGGAGGTGGAAAATACGGTTCCAAGTCTCTGTAGACTTTAGTGGAGCCCTTGATTAGGACTCGCACCCACCCATAAACAAATAGCACATCAACTCTGTGGAAACAAATAACACAACAGAATGCAGAACCACGAATCGCACCAGAAGAGATAATTATAAGAAGAGATAATTATAAGGACCAGTATATATAGCATTGATTTCAAGTGTACATTGGCTACAAGGTCAACAAAGAATGCTATACAACAACACATGGAAATACATACATAACACAAGCCTTTCCATTACTAGCGTCGACGTCCTCCATCCGGCTCTCATGGCATGCCTCCTTGAGATCCGCGACGTCATACTTGTCAGCCGCCTGGAGGAGCGAAAGGCAGTGTGCCAAGAACTCCTCGGCCTGAAAGTTTGTGTGATGTATCTTTTCTTCTCCATCAATGCAACAACCCAACATCCTAACGAGATTTCTGTGCCGGAGCTTTGCAATTAGTTTTCTTGAATTCAGCAGTGCCTAGCCTGGATTTTTTTGAGAGCCTCAACAACCCAACATCCTAACGAGCTTTTCTTCTCCATCAATGCAACCCATACATGAAGTACTCGGGAGCCAGATACCTAATATAGGACAAGTAATTGCAGCATGTCCTCATCTTTTATCTGCTTTGTTATGCCAAGAGAAAAGAAACAAAAAGGGCAAGAAAAGAAGAAAAGAAGAGCATGTAAAATGTAGTGTCAGCATGTCCTCATCGAACGGGTGCATTTTGCATCCTCCACAATTACACCTATTTCCTTCCATATGCATTCATAAAATGGAATAATAGCATATATAAATATATGCCTGCTGAAATCAGAAAAGTCCAATAATGTTGCCATTACGACATTATTTTTGCCTGTGTCAGAATGTAATCTTGCAGCAACATATTATGCGAGAACAGAATTTACATATAGAATTGCAAACATTTAAGTATAAATACCTCAACAGACTCAGAGACTTCATCTTGGTCAGGAAGTTGGGGAGTAATCAAGCTTACAGCCCTCCTATTCTTGCCTTGTCCGGTAGCCATACGTAATATGCTAACAGAATAGAGAAATATGTTCTTTTGCAAATAATTTGGAATATTTTCGTGCTTCCCATCCCAATTTCTGGCAAATTTTTTGAAGAGTGTCTTTGGGAGCACCGTCAGAGTCCCCCCATTACCAAGGAAAGGGTTGTACATATATTTAAACAAGGCTAGAAAAATAAATACAGAAAACAAAACAAAAGGGGTGCAACTACTGAAAAGTACTGTGAATAGTTATGGCCGAATACCTTCTTCCATATCTCATCAACATTCACCAGTGCCAGCATCTTTTCCCGTCACGGCATACTCATTAACGAATACCTATGAACAAAATCAAATATAAGTCAACTTTAAAAAATGGAAAACACTTCAAATGTCATTCCTTTGAAGAGATTGAAATAACATTACTCCATTGGGTGAGATTTTCTTTACGACTAGAATTTGAACATACTCGCTAGAAACATCTCTGATCATATAATATGATCACATGACCATTTTTGAAACCTTAGTCCCAAATATACTGCATTACAAAAATGGGAAAAGACAATTTTTTGAACCCTTCTTCTTATGGAATTTGCAATGGTTTCATCCTGATTATGTAGGTTCTCTAGACAACTGCAACAAACAATTCTTTTTGAACTGATCCAGAGGCACTTGCCTATTTTTGCATGCCTACTAACTGGGTGAGCATCCAGTATAACATGAGTACACATATTGTAACGACTGGTTTTCATGTATCTTGATTATTTATATTATATATATATGTTTTGGTGGATTTTCTCCTTATGCGTGGTTTTCGTCTCCGTAGCTTTCATTTTCGATCGTTTCGTCGTGATTTTCTAGCTTCTTCCTTAGGATCGTCGATTTTGGAGTAAGTCATTCGTGACGGGCTTCATATCGGTCATATCTTATTGTTAGATCAAGCCTAGGAGTCTTAGGAATCGATCCCGGAGCTTCGCGCTCCATTTCGGAACTTTTTGTGCACGTTTGCCGGTATAAGAAGGGGAACCGACCGACTAGATGACGATTTAGTCGGTCGGTAAACCATCATGGACCGACTAGTTGGCTTTGTTAATTACTCAGGAGTTACTGTTTATCGTTAGTCGGTCTAAGAACATTTGTCGACCGACTAGGTTGCAAACTAGTCGGTCAGCAATCGTTCTTTAACCGACTAGCTCTATGATCATTTTTGATACCAAGTACTATTCATTCTTAGTCGGTCTAAGAACATTCGTCGACCGACTAGATGAGAAACTAGTCGGTCAGTAGTTGTTCTTTGACCGACTAAATCTAAATCCTATTTTTGTACAGGAGTTACTGTTTGGACTTAGTCGGTCTGCGTTGGTCAACCGACTGACTAGTTCCCAAACTAAGTCGGTCAGTGGTTGCTCTTTGACCGACTAATCAGTGTCGAAACCCTAATTTCTGGGCAGCCGCCAGCACTTCCTATTTAAACCCCCAAACGTTTTTCTTTCTTCTTTCCTTTCTCCTGAGCCTCCTTCTTCCCCAAATCATCATCCAACTAACCCTAGCCCTCCTCCTTCATCAAGAGCCTCTCCCCCCTCTCCATTTTGGCCGGCCACCACCTCTAGGTCGCCGGAAAACCCCCAAAACCCCCCCAAACCCCATTTCTCCAGATTTTCCCCAGCCATTCCAGATCTGAACCCTAGGTTCCCCTGATCATTTCTTCCATCGCCGTGCATGCTCGGCATCGTTCTTCCGCTAACGATTCGGTAATAACTCGATTCTATAATATTCTCTTAACCCATTTGTGTTTTTGTGAAACCCTAATAAAACTAGGTTGGATGTTGTTCTAATGTTCTTTTGCCATGGCAGCGACCTCTTCCCTGTAGATTAGAGTCCGTGAGACGAACCTTCGTGATCGTCATCCTCGGTGCTAGGCAAGTGAAACTTGCCACTTAGGGTTTTTGGGCCATGTCTTAGGCCATTTACTTGTGTAGGCGTAAAAGAGAATAGGCGACGAAATGATACTCGCCTAAGCGCAATTTCAGGAACTAGCTTGACAACGAAGCTAGATCCGTCATTTATCGTGTTGCATAACTACCACGTCATGTTTAATTTTAATTAACAGTACGCGAATTAATTGTCATCCATGCTATCCATGTTGAATGTCGCATTCGTAGCACACGCTACAATACTTGTGTTTCCTAGCTCATGTTCCAGAAGCGGGCTACGTGTGTTGGTTGATAGCCAATGCCCGATCTACTTGTTTCCAGCTAGGCACCTGCGTTGCAGGCATAACCCTATGCCATACGTGTTAAATACAAATCTGGCTTGTGGTCCAGAAAACGAGTTGAATCTAGCCTGCGGGCAATAGGGCACTCACCTGTGTGTGAGTGATCCCTTGTACTTGAACACAGCCTGCGGCCAATAGGGCACTCACTTGTGTGTGAGTGATCCCTTGTACGTGAATCCAGCCTGCGGGCAATAGGGCACTCACCTGTGTGTGAGTGATCCCTTGTACTTGAACACATCCTGCGGGCAATAGGGCAATCACACGTGTGTGGGTGACCCCTTGTACTTGTTACGTGACATTACATGTCACATCTACCACTTGTTACTTGCTACTTGTACTTCACTTGTTACTTCTATACGATACTTGCCATGCCATGCACCATACTATAACTGCTAGGTTGTTAGTTTACCTTACCTTCAGTTTCCTTGCCCAAGTCTTTTAGACTTGCTGACATGTGCCCCTTTACTCTTTTGGGTGACACATGTTAGATCCTGAGCCTGAGTTCGTTGTTGAGGACGAGGTGTTTGCGGATGCCGAGCCTGAGCCTGAGTTTGACGAAGACTTCATGGACACGGGCGATCAGTCGTAGAGACTGTTTGTGTTGTTGTGTAAACTGTTTTGTTGTCGGTGCGTGGCACCTATACCTTGTTATGTTTGTCCTTGTTGGCCTTGTTCTGGGCCTTTAGACTCTTTCTTTTAGCCTGGTGGCTTTTCTGGATGTTGAACTAAATTTTAATGTTGGACAAATTCTGAGATTTGAGATTTTATTTCTGTCTCTCCTTGTGTTATTATTGTTGTTCCGTTTGTGGTTACAGGGACCTGCTTATGTTTTATTGACGCTTATCGGGTTTAGGGCTTCACAGCTCCACTCTCGTGCGGACCTCTTCACGTCTCGCCTCAATTTTAAGGAAGCGGGGCGTGACAGGTTTTGTTGGTGGCACATGCAGGTCCTCTTCTATAACTGCGATTATCAGGATAATGATAATAATATTAGAATGTACAATAGACTAAGTTCGACATCTGAGTCATAAGCTATGAGTCTAATTGTTTCGTTTTCTGTGTCATTAGATGGCAGGAAGGCGATTCACCCGTGGTGGTGGTGGTGGTGCGCTCCCTCATGACGAGGAGCCTGAGGAACCCACCAATGGGGAGATGATGCGGATGATGCTTCAGATGATGCAGGTGCAGCAGGGCGTGCTCCTGCAAGTCCAGAATGCTCCAGTTATTCGAGCGGGTCGGGCAATCCAGGATGCCCCTCGCTCCGAGCCGGGAGCGAAGCAATTTCGGGAGCTGGGTCCCGCATATTTTGTGGGTCTGAGGGTCCTCTGGCTACCGATGAGTGGATTCAGAACATTGAGGATAATTTGAAGATGGCCAAGATCACCCCGGGTGGATGGGTTGATTTGGCGAAGAGGCAACTCAAGGATAATGCTCGGAACTGGTGGGATGCGAAAGAGAAGATGCTGGTGGAGCCGATAGCTTGGGCTACCTTTAAGTTCAGGTTTGATGAGGAGTTCTTTCCGAAGGGTGCTAGGAAGGAGATGATGCAGCGCTTTATTGATCTGAAGCAAGGGAGCTTGACGGTGGACATGTACCACCAAGAGTTCACTAGGCTGAGTCGGTTCGCACCGAAGATGGTGCAGGATGCTGCTGAGAGGGCTCAGAGTTTTCTGTAGGGACTTGCTTTGGAGCTTCAGAGTTTTTGTGTCTTCCTCTGATCTAGACTCTTATCAGAAGGTTCGGGTCGCTGCGAGGAGGCAGGGAGCTGAACCTGAGTCAGAGGAGAGGACATGTTTCTGGTGCTGGGAAGAGGCCTGGAGCAGGCCAGAGCGGTGGTTAGGCCTGGTTTCAAGCCTAATCAGCCAGCTCAGTTCAAGAGGCCAGTAGGGCCTATTCAGAAGACTTGCCATTTCTGCGGCAGGATCGGGCATATCAATGATCAGTGTAGGAGGTTCTGGGCCAGTGTGTTGTCTGTGGAGATCCTACCCATACCATGAAGGATTGTCCGAGGTCGAAGCAGCTTTGGAAGGCACCTGTTGCAGCACAGCCGTTGCAGCAGAGAGTGTCTGTTCCTGCTGGACGTGGGAGCAGCTCTTGTTCCATAGAGGCAGGCCTTTCAGCAGGCTTTTCCGCCGAGGAGGCAGGCTTTTCTGATGACCGCTGTGGAGAGCGAGGCTGTGGATGAGGTTATCACAGTTAACTCTCCTTCTAAATGTTCCTTTTCTTATTTGGCCTTGTTTGTTAGATTATGTTGTTTGCTTGGACATGATTGTTTGCTAGACTAGGGCTTGATTGTTAGACTGTTGTAGGTGTGATTTTTGGTGTGCACATTTCCTGCACGAGTCCTCTTTGACTCCGGTGCATCGATGTGCATTATTTCTCGGAGCTTCGTGGAGAAGCATTCCTTGTCGACGTCCCCTCTTTCCAAGAGTTGGATATCGTCACAGGAAATGGCGTGGTCTCGGTGCATCTTGGTTGCAATTCTTGCTCGTTGGTGGTTTGTGGACATGAGCTCTACGTTGATTTCATTGTCCACAACATCATCAACTATGATGCGGTCCTTGGGATGGATTGGCTTGCGAGCTTCTATGCTACGATCGACTGTCAGAGGAAGAAGGTGGTGTTCGAGATTCTCGGACATCCAGTATTTGAGTTCAACCGGGGTAGCAGCTCGCTTGGTCCTATCAGATTTCGGGCCAGGCCGGTGGAGATTGTGGCTATGCAGATGGAGCTGGAAAGGCCAGCGGTTGTGCGGGGACTTTGATGACATCTTCCCCGAGGAGATGTCTGGATTGCCAACTGATCGAGCTTTGGAATTTTCTGTTGATCTTGTTCCAGGAGCACAACCAATTTCGAAGGCACCATATCGTATGGCACCCGCTGAGTTGGAGGAATTGCGGAAGCAGCTGGATGAGCTTTTGCAGAAGGGTTATATCAATCCTAGTGTGTCTCTGTGGGGAGCATCGGTGCTGCTGGTGAAGAAGAAGGATGGTTCGTGTCGCATGTGCGTGGACTATCGGGAGTTGAATGCGGTAACCATCAAGAATAAATACCCGTTGCCTCGCATTGATGATATTTTTGATTAGCTTGGAGGTTTGAGGGTGTTTTCGAAATTGGATCTGAGGAGTGGTTATCATCAGCTGAAGGTGAAGAAGGATGATGTTCCAAAGACAGCTTTCAGGATGAAGTATGGACACTACGAGTTTGTGGTTATGCCTTTCGGTGTAACCAATGCACCCGTAGTTTTCATGAATCTGATGAACCTGATGTTCTACGACTTTTAAGATGAGTTTGTCGTTATCTTTATTGACGACATTCTGATCTATTCTAAGTCGGAGGAAGAGCATGCCTCTCACTTGAGGACGGTGTTGGAGATTTTGAGGGAAGCATCGGATGTTTGCTAAGTTTTCGAAGTGCGAGTTTTGGCTGGACAGAGTTGCCTTTCTCGGGCATGTGGTTTCTGGATATGGTATTTCAGTGGATCCCGAAAAGATTAGGGGCATCAGGGAGTGGCCTGTTCCATGGTCAGCGTCTGAGATTCGGAGTTTTCTTGGGCTTGCTGGTTACTATCGGCTCTTCATTAAGGACGTTTCCTATATTGCTGAGCCGATGACCAGATTGACACCGAAAGATGTACCTTTTGTTTGGTCGGGTGATTGTGAGAATGCTTTTGGTGTTCTGAGGGAGAGATTGACGACTGCCCCTATTCTTGTTGTGCCTGATCGCAGTGAAGGATTCGAGATCTTTTGTGATGCTTCTGGCAAGGGTCTCGGTTGTGTTTTGCATCAGCATGGGCATGTAGTGGCTTATGCATCTCGTCAGCTCAAGGTTCATGAGAAGAATTACCCGACGCATGATTTGGAGTTAGCTGCTGGTGTGTTTGCTCTTAAGATTTGGAGGGCACTTCTTGCTGAGTGAGAAAGTGAAGATCTTCACCGATCACAAAAGGTTGAAGTATATTTTTACTCAGAAGGAGCTCAACATGCGACAGCGTCGATGGTTGGAGCTCATGACGGATTATGAGATTAATTTGCAGTATCACCCTGGCAAGGTGAATGTGGTTTCCTGATGCGCTGAGTAGGCTTTCGGTGGTGATGATGTTGACCTCGCAGTGGAGATTACAGCAGGATTTTTGAGAGTCTGGAGTTGAGGTGTTCTTCCTAGGGAGGCTTCTTCGTTGATGAGTATGCAGATTCAGTCGACGATCGTGGGATCGGATCAAGGCTGGTCAGGCTAAGGATCCGAAGCTGGTGAAGATTCGGGAGCAGGTGGAAGCCGGTCTGCGGACTGACTTTTTGATTCATGAGGATGGCTCGCTGAGGTTTGGAGCCAGGTTGTGTGTTGCCAGCTGGGGATATTAGAGAGGAGTTGATGGTGGAGGCACACAGTTCGCCGTATTCTGTGCATCCTGGTGTCACCAAGATGTACAAGGATCTTCGTCTGAACTATTGGTGGCATGGTATGAAGAGGAGTGTGGCTCAGAGTGTAGCCAAGTGCTTGGTTTACCAGCAAGTGAAGGCGGAGCATCAGCGTACGGCTGGGTTGCTACAACCGCTTTCGATTCCAGAGTGGAAGTGGAAACACATCACTATGGATTTCGTGACTGTATTACCTCAGAGTCCGAAGCAGAATGACGCGATTTGGATGATCTTAGACCGATTAACCAAATCCGCGCACTTTATTCCATTCCGAGTGGGACAGTCCACTGAGGCGCTAGCGAGGAGATATATGGAGGTAAATTCTTGTGCTCTCCATTTTATTTCCTGTTCCTAGTTTAGATAGTGATGTAACGTGAATCGTGTAGGAGGTCATGCGACTTCACGGAGTCCCTGTGAGTATCGTGTCGGACAGAGACACGATGTTCATATCTCAGTTCTGGCAGAGTTTTCAGAAGAGTTTGGGTACGCGTCTGAGTTTCAGCACGGCGTACCACCCGCAGACGGATGGCCAGTCCGAGAGGACGATTCAGATCTTGGAGGACATGCTGAGGGCGTGCATGTTGGATTTCAAGGGTTCGTGGGAGGACCATCTACATCTAGTAGAGTTTTCTTACAACAACAGCTTCCAAGCGAGTATTGGCATGGCGCCTTTCGCCGCTCTTTATTGGAGGAAATGTCGATCGCCATTGAGTTGGGATGACGTTAGTGATCGGGAGCTGTTGGGACCTGAGATGATTGTGGAGGCCGTGGATATTGTCAGGAACATTCGGGAGAGGTTGAGGATTGCTCAGGACCGTTTTAAGCATTGGGCGGATGCTAAACGTCATCCTTGGAGTTTCAGCCGGGCGACCATGTGTTCTCGAAGATTTCCCCGAATCGTGGTGTGATTCGCTTTGGGAAGCGAGGGAAGTTGAGCCCACGATGCATTGGACCATTTGACATTCTAGAGAGAGTTGGCGAGGTAGCCTACCGCTTAGCCTTGCCGCCATCTTTGGAAGGAGTTCATAATGTTTTCCATGTGTCGCAGCTTCATCGATACATTAGCGACCCATCTCATGCTGTGGATTTCTCGGAGATTACCGTTCGCCCTGATATGACGTGATGACCAGCAGCCAGTGTAGATTCTGGACAGGCGTCAGAAGTCACTTCGGAACAAGGTTGTCAATCTTGTGAGGGTGATGTGGCGACACGGCTCGCCTGGAGAGTCTACTTGGGAGAACGAGGATGAGATGCGAGAGCATTTCCCACTTTGTTTTCCGGACACGTGAGTGTTGGGAAATTCTGAGGACGGAATTTTTTCTTAAGTTGGGGAGGATGTAACGACTGGTTTTCATGTATCTGGATTATTTATATTATATATATGTTTTGGTGGATTTTTCTCCTTATGCGTGGGTTTTCGTCTCCGTAGTTTCGTCGTGATTTTCTAGCTTCTTCCTTAGGATCGTCGATTTTGGAGTAAGTCATTCGTGACGGGCTTCATATCGGTCATATCTTATTGTTAGATCAAGCCTAGGAGTCTTAGGAATCGATCCCGGAGCTTCGCGCTCCATTTCGGAACTTTTTGTGCACGTTTGCCGGTATAAGAAGGGGAACCGACCGACTAGATGACGATTTAGTCGGTCGGTAAACCATCATGGACCGACTAGTTGGCTTTGTTAATTACTCAGGAGTTACTGTTTATCGTTAGTCGGTCTAAGAACATTTGTCGACCGACTAGGTTGCAAACTAGTCGGTCAGCAATCGTTCTTTAACCGACTAGCTCTATGATCATTTTTGATACCAAGTACTATTCATTCTTAGTCGGTCTAAGAACATTCGTCGACCGACTAGATGAGAAACTAGTCGGTCAGTAGTTGTTCTTTGACCGACTAAATCTAAATCCTATTTTTGTACAGGAGTTACTGTTTGGACTTAGTCGGTCTGCGTTGGTCAACCGACTGACTAGTTCCCAAACTAGTCGGTCAGTGGTTGCTCTTTGACCGACTAATCAGTGTCGAAACCCTAATTTCTGGGCAGCCGCCAGCACTTCCTATTTAAACCCCCAAACGTTTTTCTTTCTTCTTTCCTTTCTCCTGAGCCTCCTTCTTCCCCAAATCATCATCCAACTAACCCTAGCCCTCCTCCTTCATCAAGAGCCTCTCCCCCTCTCCATTTTGGCCGGCCACCACCTCTAGGTCGCCGGAAAACCCCCAAAACCCCCCCAAACCCCATTTCTCCAGATTTTCCCCAGCCATTCCAGATCTGAACCCTAGGTTCCCCTGATCATTTCTTCCATCGCCGTGCATGCTCGGCATCGTTCTTCCGCTAACGATTCGGTAATAACTCGATTCTATAATATTCTCTTAACCCATTTGTGTTTTTGTGAAACCCTAATAAAACTAGGTTGGATGTTGTTCTAATGTTCTTTTGCCATGGCAGCGACCTCTTCCCTGTAGATTAGAGTCCGTGAGACGAACCTTCGTGATCGTCATCCTCGGTGCTAGGCAAGTGAAACTTGCCACTTAGGGTTTTTGGGCCATGTCTTAGGCCATTTACTTGTGTAGGCGTAAAAGAGAATAGGCGACGAAATGATACTCGCCTAAGCGCAATTTCAGGAACTAGCTTGACAACGAAGCTAGATCCGTCATTTATCGTGTTGCATAACTACCACGTCATGTTTAATTTTAATTAACAGTACGCGAATTAATTGTCATCCATGCTATCCATGTTGAATGTCGCATTCGTAGCACACGCTACAATACTTGTGTTTCCTAGCTCATGTTCCAGAAGCGGGCTACGTGTGTTGGTTGATAGCCAATGCCCGATCTACTTGTTTCCAGCTAGGCACCTGCGTTGCAGGCATAACCCTATGCCATACGTGTTAAATACAAATCTGGCTTGTGGTCCAGAAAACGAGTTGAATCTAGCCTGCGGGCAATAGGGCACTCACCTGTGTGTGAGTGATCCCTTGTACTTGAACACAGCCTGCGGCCAATAGGGCACTCACTTGTGTGTGAGTGATCCCTTGTACGTGAATCCAGCCTGCGGGCAATAGGGCACTCACCTGTGTGTGAGTGATCCCTTGTACTTGAACACATCCTGCGGGCAATAGGGCAATCACACGTGTGTGGGTGACCCCTTGTACTTGTTACGTGACATTACATGTCACATCTACCACTTGTTACTTGCTACTTGTACTTCACTTGTTACTTCTATACGATACTTGCCATGCCATGCACCATACTATAACTGCTAGGTTGTTAGTTTACCTTACCTTCAGTTTCCTTGCCCAAGTCTTTTAGACTTGCTGACATGTGCCCCTTTACTCTTTTGGGTGACACATGTTAGATCCTGAGCCTGAGTTCGTTGTTGAGGACGAGGTGTTTGCGGATGCCGAGCCTGAGCCTGAGTTTGACGAAGACTTCATGGACACGGGCGATCAGTCGTAGAGACTGTTTGTGTTGTTGTGTAAACTGTTTTGTTGTCGGTGCGTGGCACCTATACCTTGTTATGTTTGTCCTTGTTGGCCTTGTTCTGGGCCTTTAGACTCTTTCTTTTAGCCTGGTGGCTTTTCTGGATGTTGAACTAAATTTTAATGTTGGACAAATTCTGAGATTTGAGATTTTATTTCTGTCTCTCCTTGTGTTATTATTGTTGTTCCGTTTGTGGTTACAGGGACCTGCTTATGTTTTATTGACGCTTATCGGGTTTAGGGCTTCACAGCTCCACTCTCGTGCGGACCTCTTCACGTCTCGCCTCAATTTTAAGGAAGCGGGGCGTGACAGGTTTTTGTTGGTGGCACATGCAGGTCCTCTTCTATAACTGCGATTATCAGGATAATGATAATAATATTAGAATGTACAATAGACTAAGTTCGACATCTGAGTCATAAGCTATGAGTCTAATTGTTTCGTTTTCTGTGTCATTAGATGGCAGGAAGGCGATTCACCCGTGGTGGTGGTGGTGGTGCGCTCCCTCATGACGAGGAGCCTGAGGAACCCACCAATGGGGAGATGATGCGGATGATGCTTCAGATGATGCAGGTGCAGCAGGGCGTGCTCCTGCAAGTCCAGAATGCTCCAGTTATTCGAGCGGGTCGGGCAATCCAGGATGCCCCTCGCTCCGAGCCGGGAGCGAAGCAATTTCGGGAGCTGGGTCCCGCATATTTTGTGGGTCTGAGGGTCCTCTGGCTACCGATGAGTGGATTCAGAACATTGAGGATAATTTGAAGATGGCCAAGATCACCCCGGGTGGATGGGTTGATTTGGCGAAGAGGCAACTCAAGGATAATGCTCGGAACTGGTGGGATGCGAAAGAGAAGATGCTGGTGGAGCCGATAGCTTGGGCTACCTTTAAGTTCAGGTTTGATGAGGAGTTCTTTCCGAAGGGTGCTAGGAAGGAGATGATGCAGCGCTTTATTGATCTGAAGCAAGGGAGCTTGACGGTGGACATGTACCACCAAGAGTTCACTAGGCTGAGTCGGTTCGCACCGAAGATGGTGCAGGATGCTGCTGAGAGGGCTCAGAGTTTTCTGTAGGGACTTGCTTTGGAGCTTCAGAGTTTTGTGTCTTCCTCTGATCTAGACTCTTATCAGAAGGTTCGGGTCGCTGCGAGGAGGCAGGAGCTGAACCTGAGTCAGAGGAGAGGACATGTTTCTGGTGCTGGGAAGAGGCCTGGAGCAGGCCAGAGCGGTGGTTAGGCCTGGTTTCAAGCCTAATCAGCCAGCTCAGTTCAAGAGGCCAGTAGGGCCTATTCAGAAGACTTGCCATTTCTGCGGCAGGATCGGGCATATCAATGATCAGTGTAGGAGGTTCCTGGGCCAGTGTGTTGTCTGTGGAGATCCTACCCATACCATGAAGGATTGTCCGAGGTCGAAGCAGCTTTGGAAGGCACCTGTTGCAGCACACAGCCGTTGCAGCAGAGAGTGTCTGTTCCTGCTGGACGTGGAGCAGCTCTTGTTCCATAGAGGCAGGCCTTTCAGCAGGCTTTTCCGCCGAGGAGGCAGGCTTTTCTGATGACCGCTGTGGAGAGCGAGGCTGTGGATGAGGTTATCACAGTTAACTCTCCTTCTAAATGTTCCTTTCTTATTTGGCCTTGTTTGTTAGATTATGTTGTTTGCTTGGACATGATTGTTTGCTAGACTAGGGCTTGATTGTTAGACTGTTGTAGGTGTGATTTTGGTGTGCACATTTCCTGCACGAGTCCTCTTTGACTCCGGTGCATCGATGTGCATTATTTCTCGGAGCTTCGTGGAGAAGCATTCCTTGTCGACGTCCCCTCTTTCCAAGAGTTGGAATATCGTCACAGGAAATGGCGTGGTCTCGGTGCATCTTGGTTGCAATTCTTGCTCGTTGGTGGTTTGTGGACATGAGCTCTACGTTGATTTCATTGTCCACAACATCATCAACTATGATGCGGTCCTTGGGATGGATTGGCTTGCGAGCTTCTATGCTACGATCGACTGTCAGAGGAAGAAGGTGGTGTTCGAGATTCTCGGACATCCAGTATTTGAGTTCAACCGGGGTAGCAGCTCGCTTGGTCCTATCAGATTTCGGGCCAGGCCGGTGGAGATTGTGGCTATGCAGATGGAGCTGGAAAGGCCAGCGGTTGTGCGGGACTTTGATGACATCTTCCCCGAGGAGATGTCTGGATTGCCAACTGATCGAGCTTTGGAATTTTCTGTTGATCTTGTTCCAGGAGCACAACCAATTTCGAAGGCACCATATCGTATGGCACCCGCTGAGTTGGAGGAATTGCGGAAGCAGCTGGATGAGCTTTTGCAGAAGGGTTATATCAATCCTAGTGTGTCTCTGTGGGGAGCATCGGTGCTGCTGGTGAAGAAGAAGGATGGTTCGTGTCGCATGTGCGTGGACTATCGGGAGTTGAATGCGGTAACCATCAAGAATAAATACCCGTTGCCTCGCATTGATGATATTTTTGATTAGCTTGGAGGTTTGAGGGTGTTTTCGAAATTGGATCTGAGGAGTGGTTATCATCAGCTGAAGGTGAAGAAGGATGATGTTCCAAAGACAGCTTTCAGGATGAAGTATGGACACTACGAGTTTGTGGTTATGCCTTTCGGTGTAACCAATGCACCCGTAGTTTTCATGAATCTGATGAACCTGATGTTCTACGACTTTTAAGATGAGTTTGTCGTTATCTTTATTGACGACATTCTGATCTATTCTAAGTCGGAGGAAGAGCATGCCTCTCACTTGAGGACGGTGTTGGAGATTTTGAGGAAGCATCGGATGTTTGCTAAGTTTTCGAAGTGCGAGTTTTGGCTGGACAGAGTTGCCTTTCTCGGGCATGTGGTTTCTGGATATGGTATTTCAGTGGATCCCGAAAAGATTAGGGGCATCAGGGAGTGGCCTGTTCCATGGTCAGCGTCTGAGATTCGGAGTTTTCTTGGGCTTGCTGGTTACTATCGGCTCTTCATTAAGGACGTTTCCTATATTGCTGAGCCGATGACCAGATTGACACCCGAAAGATGTACCTTTTGTTTGGTCGGGTGATTGTGAGAATGCTTTTGGTGTTCTGAGGGAGAGATTGACGACTGCCCCCTATTCTTGTTGTGCCTGATCGCAGTGAAGGATTCGAGATCTTTTGTGATGCTTCTGGCAAGGGTCTCGGTTGTGTTTTGCATCAGCATGGGCATGTAGTGGCTTATGCATCTCGTCAGCTCAAGGTTCATGAGAAGAATTACCCGACGCATGATTTGGAGTTAGCTGCTGGTGTGTTTGCTCTTAAGATTTGGAGGCACTTCTTGCTGAGTGAGAAAGTGAAGATCTTCACCGATCACAAAAGGTTGAAGTATATTTTTACTCAGAAGGAGCTCAACATGCGACAGCGTCGATGGTTGGAGCTCATGACGGATTATGAGATTAATTTGCAGTATCACCCTGGCAAGGTGAATGTGGTTCCTGATGCGCTGAGTAGGCTTTCGGTGGTGATGATGTTGACCTCGCAGTGGAGATTACAGCAGGATTTTTGAGAGTCTGGAGTTGAGGTGTTCTTCCTAGGGAGGCTTCTTCGTTGATGAGTATGCAGATTCAGTCGACGATCGTGGATCGGATCAAGGCTGGTCAGGCTAAGGATCCGAAGCTGGTGAAGATTCGGGAGCAGGTGGAAGCCGGTCTGCGGACTGACTTTTTGATTCATGAGGATGGCTCGCTGAGGTTTGGAGCCAGGTTGTGTGTGCCAGCTGGGGATATTAGAGAGGAGTTGATGGTGGAGGCACACAGTTCGCCGTATTCTGTGCATCCTGGTGTCACCAAGATGTACAAGGATCTTCGTCTGAACTATTGGTGGCATGGTATGAAGAGGAGTGTGGCTCAGAGTGTAGCCAAGTGCTTGGTTTACCAGCAAGTGAAGGCGGAGCATCAGCGTACGGCTGGGTTGCTACAACCGCTTTCGATTCCAGAGTGGAAGTGGAAACACATCACTATGGATTTCGTGACTGTATTACCTCAGAGTCCGAAGCAGAATGACGCGATTTGGATGATCTTAGACCGATTAACCAAATCCGCGCACTTTATTCCATTCCGAGTGGGACAGTCCACTGAGGCGCTAGCGAGGAGATATATGGAGGTAAATTCTTGTGCTCTCCATTTTATTTCCTGTTCCTAGTTTAGATAGTGATGTAACGTGAATCGTGTAGGAGGTCATGCGACTTCACGGAGTCCCTGTGAGTATCGTGTCGGACAGAGACACGATGTTCATATCTCAGTTCTGGCAGAGTTTTCAGAAGAGTTTGGGTACGCGTCTGAGTTTCAGCACGGCGTACCACCCGCAGACGGATGGCCAGTCCGAGAGGACGATTCAGATCTTGGAGGACATGCTGAGGGCGTGCATGTTGGATTTCAAGGGTTCGTGGGAGGACCATCTACATCTAGTAGAGTTTTCTTACAACAACAGCTTCCAAGCGAGTATTGGCATGGCGCCTTTCGCCGCTCTTTATTGGAGGAAATGTCGATCGCCATTGAGTTGGGATGACGTTAGTGATCGGGAGCTGTTGGGGACCTGAGATGATTGTGGAGGCCGTGGATATTGTCAGGAACATTCGGGAGAGGTTGAGGATTGCTCAGGACCGTTTTAAGCATTGGGGCGGATGCTAAACGTCATCCTTTGGAGTTTCAGCCGGGCGACCATGTGTTCTCGAAGATTTCCCCGAATCGTGGTGTGATTCGCTTTGGGAAGCGAGGGAAGTTGAGCCCACGATGCATTGGACCATTTGACATTCTAGAGAGAGTTGGCGAGGTAGCCTACCGCTTAGCCTTGCCGCCATCTTTGGAAGGAGTTCATAATGTTTTCCATGTGTCGCAGCTTCATCGATACATTAGCGACCCATCTCATGCTGTGGATTTCTCGGAGATTACCGTTCGCCCTGATATGACGTATGACCAGCAGCCAGTGTAGATTCTGGACAGGCGTCAGAAGTCACTTCGGAACAAGGTTGTCAATCTTGTGAGGGTGATGTGGCGACACGGCTCGCCAAGCTTAGGAGTCTTAGGAATCGATCCCGGAGCTTCGCGCTCCATTTCGGAACTTTTTGTGCACGTTAGCCGGTATAAGAAGGGGAACCGACTGACTAGATGACGATTTAGTCGGTCGGCAAACCATCATGGACCGACTAGTTGGCTTTGTTAATTACTCAGGAGTTACTGTTTATCATTAGTCGGTCTAAGAACATTTGTCGACCGACTAGGTTGCAAACTAGTCGGTCAGCAATCGTTCTTTAACCGACTAGCTCTATGATCATTTTTCATACCAAGTACTATTCATTCTTAGTCGGTCTAAGAACGTTCGTCGACCGACTAGATGAGAAACTAGTCGGTCAGTAGTTGTTCTTTGACCGACTAAATCTAAATCCTATTTTTGTACAGGAGTTACTGTTTGGACTTAGTCGGTCTGCGTTGGTCAACCGACTGACTAGTTCCCAAACTAGTCGGTCAGTGGTTGCTCTTTGACCGACTAATCAGTGTCGAAACCCTAATTTCTGGGCAGCCGCCAGCACTTCCTATTTAAACCCCCAAACGTTTTTCTTTCTTCTTTACTTTCTCCTGAGCCTCCTTCTTCCCCAAATCATCATCCATCTAACCCTAGCCCTCCTCCTTCATCAAGAGCCTCTCCCCCTCTCCATTTTGGCCAGCCACCACCTCTAGGTCGCCGGAAAACCCCCAAAAACCCCCAAAACCCCATTTCTCCAGATTGTCCTCATCCATTCCAGATCTGAACCCTAGGTTCCCCGGATCATTTCTTCCGTCGACGTGCTTGCTCGTCATCGTTCTTCCGCTAATGATTCCGTAATAACTCGATTCTATAATATTCTCTTAACCCATTTGTGTTTTTGTGAAACCCCAATAAAACTAGGTTGGATGTCGTTCTAATGTTGTTTTGCCATGGCAGCGACCTCTTCCCCGTAGATTAGCGTCCGTGAGACGAACCTTTGTGATCGTCATTCTCGGTGCTAGGCAAGTGAAACTTGCCACTTGGGGGTTTTAGGCCATGTCTTAGGCCATTTGCTTGTGTAGGCATAAAAGAGACTAGGCGACGAAATGATACTCGCCTAGGCGCAATTTCAGGAACTAGCTTGACAACGAAGCTAGATCCGTCATTTATCGTGTTGCATAACTACCACGTCATGTTTAATTTTAATTAACGGTACGCGAATTAATTGTCATCCATGCTATCCATGTTGAATGTCGCATTCGTAGCATACGCTACAATACTTGTGTTTCCTGGCTCGTGTTCCAGAAGCGGGCTACGTGAGTTGGTTGATAGCCAATGCCCGATCTACTTGTTTCCGGCTAGGCACCTGCGTTGCAGGCATAACCCTATGCCATACGTGTTAAATACAAATCTGGCTTGTGGTCCAGAAAACGAGTTGAATCCAGCCTGCGGGCAATAGGGCACTCACCTGTGTGTGAGTGATCCCTTGTACTTGAACACAGCCTGCGGCCAATAGGGCACTCACCTGTGTGTGAGTGATCCCTTGTACGTGAATCCAGCCTGCGGGCAATAGGGCACTCACATGTGTGTGAGTGATCCCTTGTACTTGAACACAGCCTGCAGGCAATAGGGCACTCACACGTGTGTGGGTGATCCCTTGTACTTGTTACGTGACATTACATGTCACACCTACCACTTGTTACTTGCTACGTGTACTTCACTTGTTACTTCCATACGATACTTGCCATGCCATGCACCATACTATAACTGCTAGGTTGTTAGTTTACCTTACCTTCAGTTTCCTTGCCCAAGTCTTTTAGACTTGCTGACATGTGCCCCTTTACACTTTTGGGTGACACATGTTATATCCTTAGCCTGAGTTCGTTGTTGAGGACGAGGTGTTTGCGGACGCCGAGCCCAAGCCTGAGTTTGACGAAGACTTCGTGGACACGGGCGATCAGTCGTAGAGACTGTTTGTGTTGTTGTGTAGACTGTTTTGTTGTCGGTGCGTGGCATCTATACCTTGTTATGTTTGTCCTTGTTGGCCTTGTTCTGGGCCTTTAGACTCTTTCTTTTAGCCTGGTGGCTTTTCTGGATGTTGAACTAAATTTTAATGTTGGACAAATTCTGAGATTTGAGATTTTATTTCTGTCTCTCCTTGTGTTATTATTGTTGTTCCGTTTGTGGTTACAGGGACCTGCTTATGTTTTATTGACGCTTATCGGGTTTGGGGCTTCACAGCTCCACTCTCGTGCGGACCTCTTCACGTCTCGCCTCCATTTTATTGAAGCGGGGCGTGACACATATCTCCATCCTGGAGAAAGAACCCATAGCATTTGGAGCAAGTTGACCTTTCACTACTTTTGGTGCATATACAAGTAAGCTGATGTATCGTTCATTCACTAATTACCGTTCTTGACATTATTGTAACCCCATAAGTGTATATGTCTGTCATTTCACTAAGAGATTTGAGAATGTTTTCATCAAATATCAACTCCTATCTCCCTTAACCAAAATAATGCATCCTAGTATTTATAAAAGGAATAAAGTGAAATAAAAGTGTTTGAAACCAGTTCAACAAAAGCTTAAGCTATTGGGACGTGGGAAGACAACATATACCATGCTAAGTAAATGCTCCTAAGGCATGATTTGTGGGGCTCCAATATCATGTCAGAAACCAGCTTTAGCCGACATATGTGATACTAGATGTCAACCAACAATGCATATCACGCAAACTGAAAAACCTAACAGGAAAAATAGAGGAGACAGACTATTTCTATATAATGGAGGTATCTTAGATAAATGTTTTACAATGCTCCTAATTCCAACACTTTTTAAAATACCTAAATCATGTAGTTGATCATTGCAAATTTCTTATAACCGCCAGCAAACTTTAAGCACCCAATATATAAGTTCTTAAGAGGATCTAACATATATCACTAAAGTATAATAAATATGAAAGTTATAGGCAAAATAAAATGGTTTTTAAGGCGAAATTCGTTATAAGTTAGATGAGAAGGGAGAAAGTACCTTCAAACTAATTATGTCGAACAAAGTTTCATTGTCATGAGCAGACACATAATTGACCTGAAAAAATACCAGTTACGTATACTATAGAACCTCTAATGTTGATAAGGGATGTCAAATAAATCCCAATTTTATTACCAGGCACATAACAAATTGAGAAAGAGCATAAAGATTACATATTACAGTTGTGGAAACACCATCATGAACAGGAACATGGCTCGCAAAAACAATCACATGTTCCACATTATAGATGTTGACGTCTTGATAATTAGAAAGCATCTGAATGCTGTTTCCATCAAATAGGGTTCGGTTGGACAGAAGACCTAAACTGCAAAATCTTACAAGCTGACCAAGTTTATAATTCGTGATGATTTGCCTTATACCAGTTAACGAAGGAGGTGGTGGAAAGCTGGACAAAAACTTCGATGACTAGGGCTTGTCAATAGATGTGTATGTCAATCTTGATCTCTGCAGTTTAAACTGATATAACCAAGAACCGCCTTTCAAATTCCCCTAAACTAGTAAATTCTCTAGAAAACAAGAATGATGATGAATTTCTCTACATTGAACCACATTAATCTCAAGTTTATGCCGATATGTTTGTCTAAAAATATAAATCCACCTAAAAAATTTCACGATTTGCAGAATCAGCCTTGCTCTTGAGATGTAGAAAATTTAACAATGTTCAATATAATCTGCTTTTTCCCCTTCCCAAATGATGTAAAACACATGAGATGCTGACCTTGTTGCTGGTTCCATTGCACATGCAGTATATGAGCCTGCTGCCCAAGACCTGCAAATCACTGTAGAACATGTTTCCTGCACTTCATCATCAGTCATCCATTACTCATAATTTCTGTTTTGTACACAAATACTAAATAGAAGATAAGGGAATTATTGATTAACAAACTGAGATGATTACATCAATCAGCAAGATCGTACTCGAAACTTTATCTTTCTAAGCCTTTTAGTATAATGCATACATGCTAATGTAAACTGAAGTTATTACATGACGAAATATCATCCTGAGAGGCTTGTTTCATTGAACTCTTAGTAATATTAATTAAATGCAAAGTGGCTTTTACCCATCTTCTGCCGCACCCGGCCAGCACGCGTGCAAACGACGGCGAGTGTCAGTATTTGCAAAATATAATGGAAAATGAAAATGTACAATTTACATTTTTGAGGTTGATTCCTGTTGCTGCTGAAACCTTTGCAAAATATAAGCTTGTATTGATGGAAACCACATCATACCAGAACATCGGCGATCTTTGTTGAGTTGACATGGCTGGATTTGGCATCTCCAATCCTCCTCCTCATACCAACACCAACTAGACAAGAACATGTTAGGGGAGATCAGGGTGATAATTGACCTTCCAACGCTCAAGTCAGCCTCATTCTTTACATGAAATATACTCTACGGTTTTGACTTGTACAAAGAGATCAAAGATTGCGTACCTACCTGGATTGATTTGTCTGCCTTTATATAAAGTATCTCCATGGGTTTACTCAAATATTGCAGCACCTCCTGTCACGCCCCGCTTCCCAAAAATGTGGAGGCGAAACGTGAGAAGGCCCGCTCAGACTTGAAGCTACAAAGCCGCAAGTCCGATAAGCGGCAATCACTTTAAACTGCAGGTCCTTGCAACGCGAAACGAAACAAAGATAATAATAACGAAAAGAGACAAAAGAAACATATCAGAATATCCATAATAATAAATCTTATCATCGCAGAAAAAGCCACCAGGCTAAAATAAAAGAGTCTAAAAGAGGCCCCACTATGGCCAACAAAAGTACAAAGTACAGAAACAAAGTAAAGGTGCAAGCACCGACATCTAACAGCAACCTAAAGCAAAAGCAACACAAACAGTCTCTAAAACTGGTCTCCGGTGTCCACGAACTCCTCGACGAACGTAGGCTCAGGCTCAGCGTCAGCAAACACCTCGTACTTAACCACTGTCTCTGGCTCAGGGTCTAACATGTGACACCCAAAAGAGAAAGGGGCACATGTCAGCAAGTCTACAAGAGACTTGTGCAAGGAAACTGAAAGTAGGTACATGTAAAGCAACCTAGCAGTTCTAGCATGATGCGATGACATTGCAGTTAAAGTATGAGTACGACAGGTAAGGTGAAGTAAAGTAAAGTACGAGCATGGAATGGTGACAAATATTTCATGATTCATTCACATGACAAGTACAAGACAAGTAAAGTAAGCACCTCGTGCACAGAGATTCCGCCTTTTGGCTAGAGTGGCTGCGCGGGCCAACTCCTAAGCTCAAGTTACCGTTTATCCCTACCCCTCCACGTGTATCGAGCCAGGGCCTTATCCCCAAATGGGAATGCTCGCTTCTGAAACACAAGCCAGGAAGTGTTTTATCTTGTTGGCCTAGGGGTGCACCTAGCCAGACAAGGGAGTACAAGTACAAGTATTGTAGCGTGTGCTACGAATGCGACATTCAATGCGTGGGTGACATGACATGGCAAGTAGTAAAGCGTACAGGTAAGGAAAGTAAACATGACAGTTTAGTATGCATGATCAACTAGTTTAAAGAGTTGGATCTAGCTTCGTTGTCAAGCTAGATCATTTAGGTGACGGA